>KK502410.1:2785310-2884122 GCA_000688735.1 Glossina austeni | reverse complement strand
CAAAACAAAAAAAAAAAAAAAAAAAAAAAAAAAAAAAAAACAGGAAATGTTATCGAATCACTTAAGTTGTTAAGTTGTTTTTAAGTTGTTTCCAAATTCTATTTTGATCACCGTGTGGTCCCGTTGAAATATTTAATCAGTGAACAAATCTCTCTTATCTTTGTAGAACACATGCCCTGAATGTTCCTGTGCATAAGCACAACGCATCCTACCTTACATCGATGCTCAAGGGTATCGATATCGAAAGTTTTAGACACACTTTCGTCACCCATAAGCTTCTAAGTCTTTCGCTGCATGCAGTTGAGCAGATTGCATCCAAGCAAAGTCCGGATGCTTCCGGCCATACACAAGCGAGTTGTGTTCGAAATTAAATTTTGAAATTCTTACCTCCTACAAGTATTTTTCATTGGTAATCGTTTACAATTAATTATATTCAAATGAATGCAGACCGAGCTGTCTCCATACCGTTCCACATATACTTCGAAACGTATATATATGACAAAGGGAAACGAATAAGCAAGTGGTCGATACTAAAAGAAATAATTTAAAACTAAAAACGTTTCCTGCTTTTCTTTTTTTTTTTTGTTTAACTAATATTTTCATTTTTTAGTTGCGAAATAGGCAAAATAAAATTTATATTTTTTTCAGGTATATTGTGAAAGATACAACAAATGATTTAAATGAAATCACCAGCTTGCTAGCTTTAAATTCGAATAGCTTCATATCCGGCAACAGCGAAGGAATTATTTATTATTGTATGAGTTCTGGATTAAGTTCAACGAAACGTTCAATGGAAATTTTGCCGTTAAAAAGACACAAATTTGCTGTCACAACGCTTTTGAAATCGCATAGCAACGATCGCGACTATATCATAAGTTGTGATTTGAGCGGTCAGATATGTTTTCACAATTTCAACTGTTTAGATGATGTAAGACTATCTTCTAGATGTTAGTCATTAGTAGTACTGTTTTCAATTAAAGGCCAATATTTCTTTTTAATAGGAAGCGCATACCACAACTCTTCAATTACCGTTACCGTTCAAAAATACTGTGGCTTGCTTTGACGGCGGTAAAAGATTATATTGTCCAGGAGATAATGGATCATTGGAGTGCTATTGGTAACGTATTGATTCCGATATGCGATATCTTGGATGATTCTTTACCTTTGTTTTTTTTTTTTTTTCTTTTTTTTGAATCTCAAAAACTATTTTATTAAATGTATAACTGAGTTGACCTTCATAATGTGATGAATGCAATAGTACATAAGGCGGCACGATCTGCTTTGTCATTGCGGTAACGAGTCGATAATCCGTTGTATAGCGTTATAGCGTAGAGAAAGGAGGAACTTTTTGATATTCAAAATGGGACGAATCATTTGCAAGTGCTCGACACACATTAGACTGCACTATTTGAATGCCTGATAATTGAATCAGAGTTGAAAGCAGTGTTCGGCCTTAATGAAGAATATAAGTGCGATCCATTTGGATTATAATAAATCCATGTTTCATCAATATACGCAAAATGCCGCAGAAATACTTACATACAGCCACGTTAACTCGCAGCTCATCTTAATTGTAATGCGATTGATTCCCATTTTGCCGTCGCACTCGTTAACCGTATGAGTTTATAAGCGCAGTTTCACTTAACTCTGATTTTTCGTTGACAATCTGTTAGTTTCCTTTGCTATCGAAATTACTTACTCACTCACATAGCCTGAATTGCTTCATTATGGAAAGGTGATCTGTCCCGTTTGGACATCGCTACGTAAACGTATAAATTAAGCAACACAAACACAATTATAGTTACAATTACATATAATAACAAGTAAGAAAGTGATATTCGTCGGGGGCCGAATCTCGCATACACTCCACAACGTTTTTCGCATTCTACTCTTCAAATTCTTTGATTTGATACCCGTATCGCTAGTATTATTAAGAAAAAAGTGATTGCGGCGCCTGCAATATTCGTTTTAAAAGTAACCCATTCTTAAGCTGATAATATATCTTCATTTAAGGAGTGTACAAAATAGTTGCAAACATTCTGCCTTATTTGCGTTATGATAAATAAGCATAAGACCTCAAAAAAGTTAAAAAAAAATAGAAGTTAACCTGTGCTTGTAGCTTTGTGTGTTTCCTATTTGTACACGTAAGGAGTAGAGGGCTTCGTAAAGTAAATGTGGAAAATTACAGCCTTCTAACTTTTATCATTTCTGAGGAGCAAGCAAACATTCAAAAATTTTTTTGTTAAAAAAAACGGAGTTGCGTTCAGTTTTTGCTCCACTGCGCCCTTCAGTTCCGACCGATTTGGCCCATTTTCAATACCGATTTGCGTGCAGAAACTTCCAATGTTTCTACCAAAATTTTAAGTGGATATATTAGTTTTTGCGACCAAGAGGAGAGTGCCAACAACACACCCCACACGGACACACAGTGAGACGGACATGGCTAAATCAATTCAGAATTTCACGCTGATCAACAATAGAAACTCTGAAACTTCTTTTCGGGCGTTACATATATTTTGTAAATGAGTATACAGTGATGGGTATAAAAATGAAGAAGAAATATATAATTACAATTATATATGTAGATATAAACAAACATAAACATAAACATAAACATAAATATAAATATTTAGATCAAAGGCACAAATTCTAGAAAATGATAGACTAGATGGCTAGTATAGACTTTGATATTTTTAAATAAAAAGTCATTCATTCGCAATTCACAAGGGCTGCTTAAAAGGCGATATTAAAGATTATCGTCTTCGAGAGAATTAATTTGAACATATTTTCTTGACTTTAGTGTTGAAACTGGTTTGCAATACACTGTGAAGGGTGGATTGAAAGGCAAGGGAACTTTGATCAAGAGCAGTGATAATGGGTAAGCGCTTTAAGTACATCTTCTAAAAAATAAAATTTTCCATTTTTGCCAAAAACGTAAGGGGTAACATTATCCTACATCGGAAACAATGAAATATTCGTTTATTGCCAGACGCGTAAGGCATAACATCGTCAACAATCATAAAAAATAAAATTTTCCATTTTATTCCACAGATGGATTATAACCGGTTTATATGAAAATGATTTTCAAATATTTTTTGTGGCGCCTTAAAAAATGTACACATGTGCATATATAATTGTAATGTTTTTCTCATTTATTCATAATTGATTGAAATGCAATTTATCTGTGTATGTAAATTCTTATTTTATTTATGTACATTTTAAAATTGAAATAAAAATTCTCAAAACAAACCACCTTTTCTCTAGTTGTTGGTATACTTTGTTGATAATTGAACGTGAATCGATTCGCGGATGTTTTTCTCTAATGTGGTTTTAACATTTTGCTACTTAACATTTCGGGTGAGCGGTAAAAGGCTTTTGCGAATATATCGAATATATATGCAAACATGTGCTTTGTTTGGCTACGAACATTGTCATCGGGAGAATTATAATATCGAATTTTTAAAGGATTATCTAATTGAAATACATAATGAAACGCGTAACAATTTAAAGTTGATTTCGGCGGATTTATAATTAATATCTTTTCCAAATAATTGTCAGACAAGATTAATACATTTACAATATACAATATAGCATATGGAGCACAATTACATACACAGCTAAAATTTTTATACATATGTATGAAATAGAAACGTAAATACAATATAAATATGTATCATACATACATGTAAATGGTAATAAAATATATATATATATAAAGAATTGTTATGGATAATATCAATTAGCATATAATACATCATACAACACACATTCACTAATTGTACAATAATAAGTTATTTATGTAAGTATTCAACTATATAGGTTTCTTGCGAAAATCAAAAATAAATCCTAAGCGCAAAGCTTAGTTCAATTCGGATCACCACGAAATTGTGATCGATCGGTAACGGATTATCAAGTTCGTTTACAGCTTATGGACAGGATAGCTTCTCTTAACTAACTTTTAAGCCAAAAATATAATTTATAAAAATAATAATTATAAATAAAATAAACCAAATAAAATCAGTTTTGCTATTTTATCCGAATCATCGTAACCTAGCACACGTAATGTTTAATTGAATAAAACTGTGTTGGGATCCTCATTATCCATTTGCTTAACATGCCGTAAGACATCCTTTTTGGTAATTACACCAAGCAAACGACTAAAAATTTATTCATTTAATTAAATACGTGAAAAACATAGCACGAAATATACTCATATATACCCATTATGTGTAACGAGAGTTTGCCTTAAGCCCAATTTACGAAACATATCCACCACAGTTTCCATAGGTGTTTGATCCGTCACTGTGATTGGCGCCATATCAAGTATCTTCTTTAATTTCAGAGGTGGAGGACCCAAATTTTGAGTTGGAGTCACCGATGTAAACAATACCACCGATTGGCCATTAATGCCGTCAATAAATCTTTTCGCATTACCTAGATTGTAGTAGTAGTTGAAAAACTGTTAAACACCGTTTGCCTTACATAACGGAAATCGTGTAACTTACCAATGGCCAGATTCAAATCCCTGCGCAATACGAAGCCTACAAGGTATTGATTTTCTCTAGAAACAACCACGGGATAACCATTATGTTCCGTTTCTTTTAGTAACATTTCAACGTCGTCGACAGTCATTGAATCTTGCGTGATAACATTCAAAGTTTCATTACGCCTATGTTGAAATAAAAAAATTAATTACTAATATCAGAACTGAAAACTTCAAAAATTCACTTGGGTTGCATAACATCGGCAGCTAGCGTAGTATGGGCAAATTCCTCTTTGCTGTCAAGGAATGGGTACCCATTCAGAGTAATATGTGCATCATAGATTCCCTAAATACAAAGAAAAAATTATTGATTCTAGCAAGAATTTAAGTAACTCACCTGCCGACCAAGAGCGTCTCCCACCCATTTGGAAGCCATCGCTGCAGCCATCAATGGTACAATATATCCTACCCCACCGGTCAGTTCAAACATAATAACTACAAGAGATACAGTCATACGGGTAACGCCACCCAAGACGGCGGCAGCTCCTACCATAGCATAAAGACCAGGCGTAATTAAATTATTACCAGTTACGCATTCTCCCGTGAAGATCCAAACATTAGGATAACTATACGTGAACTGCTCAACCGCTGTTTAAAATTAATCATTTATACAGAGCTTATCTACAATCAAAAGCAAAGTGGAAAGAAGATAATGCTATTTACCTATGCCCACAATCCGACCCATAATCGCACCCAGCAACAAAGAGGGAATAAATAAACCAGCTGGTACTTTCATGCCAAAAGTGAAAACAGTTAAAGCCAGTTTCAAGAAAAAAGCAAGCAATAAAAGTCCTATGGAACGATATACTCCTGGACCGGGCTGTGTAACTTCAGTGAAGGTCGCTCCGTATGTTATATTAATTCGAGTGTAATCGCTATAATGGAGAACATATATTAATAACAAGAGATAAAGAGCCACGATATGCTGCTATTTACAAACGAAACGTACCAGAGCGGATTAGAAACATCGGCAGGCGAACAACGGCTAAAAAGCAAATATATTAATTCATTCATATTCATGCGTGTAAAGGGGTTCGGATAGCATATAACACCAGTGACTAGGGTGACAACTAAAACCTCCATTACTGGGTATTGACCTAATTTGCTAAATTTCCTAAAACGACACCACCATAGATTCGCTTTAATGAACAATGTTCCAATTATGCCCTGTAAACGAAATATATAACAAGCATATCATAACAATTAATTACTTCTAGAAAAAGGAGCGCCTTACCCCCATAATACCCAAAAAGACAAACGGAATCAATTCGAAGAATATCCACGGTTGATTGTATTCAACAAAGAATAATACAGAATGCTCGTTTCCAAACGGCGTTAGGGACCGCAATACAAAAGCAGCTATTAGAGCACAAAAAAACGAACGCCATAAAGTTTTCAAAGGAAAATAATAGGAGACTTCCTCTAAGGAAAACAATACTCCTCCAATTGGAGCTCCAAATGCCACTGAGACACCTGCAGCCGCCGCTGCCGATAAAATTTCACGTTTCTTAGCCTCGTTACGCCCATATTTAGGAAATAAGTGCGAAAATATATTGCCTATGCAGCTAGCTATGTGAACCATAGGGCCCTCTTTGCCTAGGGTCAAGCCGGCCGATACCGACAGCATTAGACCGACAGACTTAATTAGTAAAGTCCATTTACCCAAGTAGCCTCGTATAATAAAACCAGAGAGAATAGTTTTTATTTCTGGTATACCTGAGCCGCATGCATACGGTGCAAACATACGCACTAGCGACGCGCTTAGGGCAGCGAACAACAAAGCCCACAAAATAAACCAAATGTAAGATATGATGTAGGCGCCCGTACCTTCACGATTCAAACCAAATATTTGCGGCCAAGTTTTCCACTAAAATTATTTTAAAAATAATAAAAATTATTCACTTGAATATTGTTGATATTAGAAAGTAGAAGGAGTAGAAAGGTAGAAAGTAGTAGAAAAGAGAATCATTTGGTAGCAAAACATGCAGTAGCAATAACCCCTCAAAAAGCAAAATAATGAAAATTACCGTTGAACAGTTTCCTTCATCGAAGACAGATTGTTTTGTAGGCCAACAGCATTGCTCTCGATTAAACCAAAATGCCAGCGGACAAATGCCGTGCTTCAAGTCAGACATCCAACTGGCCCCTATATCTACCATGCCAGCGACGCAACCGGCTGCTATACCAACTAATAGTACACATAGCCAACCAGACCAAGCATCGTGCGCCCCTTTGACTAAATCCCATAACGAATCCTGACGCTTTTTGACTATGTACCGATGTCGCATACGATCCCGAGCTATATCACGTTGCCAGTCTATTGTATGAAAATCGTCATATTGTCCAATACCTGGTATATCATCATGGGGTTCTGCAACGACACCATGAGCACGCGCATAAAAACGGATAAAATGAGTTGCTTTTTATACACCTTTTTAATACATACCCGATGATCCATAGAATGATAAACCTCCTAAAAACATAAATACATTTTAAAAACAAATGTGTGTACAAGTGTATTAGACAAATTTACGAATCAGTTTTATGGTTTTAAAATGCGTTCTTTCTTTTTTTGTTTATAACTTTTTTTTTAAATTTATCATGAAAACAGCTTTTATAATGTCTATCTTTTAATGATATGTATATGATATGATTAGCGCGGATTTTGACTGTTCTGACATTTATATACACGAAGTTGGATACGAGCTGAAGAAATGTGATAGTGGTTTCAATTCTATTCTATTCTTACCATCTAAAATATCTCCAAAAGCACTATGGGTTGGCACATGCGGATGTGTACGTTGTGGGGGCTGCTGGGATTGTGGCGGTTGATGATGGCCGTGGAAATCTCGTCCTCTTTCCATATCTGAATTGTCTGCAGTACTCCCACGGCTATAGGAGCTAAAATGTGTTGAATGTTGATGAAGTTCGCTAGGACTTGAACGAGGTGTAATATCAATCATTTCATCATCATCTGGTGTGGTTAAAGATGTTGTAACTGCTGTGCTACCAGATGATGTAGCTAGTGGATGTTCCTGATACTGTGAGTCACTGTTGTTTACTGTATGACCATTAGACTGTAAAGCAGAAAAATATCGACGGGGTTTGCAAAAAATTGTCATTAATATCTCTTTAAAATGTAGCTTTAACAGTTCACCCGTCAGTCTAGCTTTCATAAAAATACGAAGTCTATACCGTCGAAGGTTCATTTAAGCACACAGATACCCGCCATTATATATGTAATACCGTGGGGCTCAGATCGAAGGTGACGAAATGTATTTTGGATCAAGACCATAAAAATTAATTTACCGCAAACAATTCAACTTCAGCATTCCACGATATAAATAAAAGATGAAAATTAAATTTGGTTGACATATGGTTTTAAAAACCAGAAAGATTTGCCTACCGCCAACTCGATATTTTATACAATGTAAATTAGAAAATTTATTTATTAATTTGAAGAAGGCAAAGCTGTTTTTTCAACATTCAGTGCCGTGCAAGTGCCCAAATGCCCATCACAAGGTGAACGAACGTACATGGGCAAAAAGAAATGCCTAAATAGATTAGAATGAATGCATTAGTCAAGTTGGTGTATATTCCTCAATGATCCTCTAACAGTATGAGTTGAATGACGAAATTGATATACCATCTATTGTTACGAACGAAATAACTTAAATAAATAAATTAAAGCAAACACAATCCGATAAAGTAAAGAACATAATAACGCAAAATGTGTGATAAAAAGCGAGTATATATATATATATATATATATATATATCTTCACAGCATATATATATATATATATTCACAGCAATTTGTATAAAATGGTAAACAAAGAGACAACAAATGTAGCTGCTGTATTTTTCTCGCCCTTGCCCTCCCGTCCATTTTAAGATTTTCAGATTTTCGAATTGTTACCAGTACCAGATTACAGCCCGTCTTCTTACATACCTTCTTCAATACTGACTGGTAAGCAGTTATGTAGCTGTTCCCTTCGGCCACAATTTCTCGATTACCCTTTAATGGAAATTTTTCCATAACGATTTTGCTCAACAACAAGTAAGCGGCCTATGAATAACGCGATTCATCTAAAACACAAACAGATGGTGCAAACACCATATATAAATATATAAATATATTATCAATAAATATGTACAAAATGCAAGATATTTCAAATACATATCCATTGAGACCATTTGACTCAATATCATTAAAATCGGACATTGATTTACAATATATAATTAACGTTGCACATAACATAATAATATAGGCAAACTATAGATTCATACAAATGCACAATAAATGAAAGGAAAAATTTTACCCACACTAATGCACAAACAAAACAGTTGCCTCATTAATTGGTCATGAAAGAAAGTATGACTGATGCGGAACTTCTTTATGAATCCTATATGATTTTCGCACAATATCAAGCACTTTACTGTTTTTTACTCCATTATTAAATTTAGGTGCAAAAACTTTTTAACTTTTACGTACTCATATTAATCCTATCGATAATATTATTAAACAATTAATTCTTAAAGATTTCGCATAAAAAATAAACCAACTAATGACGTGCTAAAAAAGATATTCTTAACTCAGCTGATATAGTACCAAATTTTGTCACGATTGAGTAAAAATACATCGCTGCATACGTACAACATGCGTACAACATTTTTTTCAACGTGAAAATAACAATCTAAACTGATTGGAATGAGAAGGTAAATTAATTAAAAAATCCCTAGAGCTTATTTTCATTTTTTTTTTTATAGGAACATTTAGCATACACACTCTCATAAAAGCCGTAGTCAAATAGGGTTTAAAAGCTGGTATTTTTTTTATCTTATTCATCACAAATAGATCCCAATCGTTACATTGTTATGTACGTGAAATTTCCAATCTATCCAGTCCGTTCTCTCTGGGCTTGTTGTTGCGTATAAAGATTATCTAAATTTGTTTACTTTTGAAAGGAGCTGGAATGGAGCTGGCAATGCACTACGAAAATGTACTTGTTATACTTTTCACGTCTCTTGCACGCAAAAGCAATTGACAATTTTGACTTTATTCTGTTTTTTCGATGAAGAGTTTCATAACAACGTGAAAATAACAGATTGAAACGAAATTTACAATTCAAGTACTCCTTATATATATATATATATATATAAAGTTTGCACGGGAATTAAAATTGCGTTGCGTGTGAATTAAAATTACATTATAAATAAATCAATCTAGATTATAAAATTTAAAAAACCGAACTTATGTTGTAAACATTTTTGGCAACGTCTTGCGGTTAATACATCCCTTTTGCATAAACGCTCATACACACTACATCAAACGTTGATACCAATTTTTTTAAAGAATAACATTTATTAAACTTTTATGGAAAACAAGTTCGCAATTCTTTTTTTGCCTAATGCATATTACAACTATTGCTTCCACTTTTACAGTCTATACAAGACAAGACAAGACTTATTTATTGATCGAAATGAAAATTTTATGAAAAACTAAAGTAACTTTGAAAATAACAGTTGAAAACCGACAACTAATAAAGAGAGTGAAACGGTCTAAAAGCCTTTTCAGTTAAAGGATGGTGTGGTGACAAGTTTGCATTAATTTATGTGTAATAAGACGTATGTAAAGTCTTAATGCAATGACGCTTTATTCCGATTTTCGACATAAAACTTTAACTTTTCCCAAAACTAGGGGATTCGGCAAATCCTATGGTTTTGTATGTTGGGTTTATGTATGGGGGGATACTGTTGCGAGGGGGGCATGCAGCTGTTTCCAAAATATCATTTTCAAATACAAACCAAAAAAGTCAAATAAGTGTCAAAAAAATAAATCAGCATCAGCAGTATACGTAATCGACAATCTTCGCCGCGGATTTTTGGTGTACAAACGCTAAAACATCCAATTAATATTCTTCTTCGAATCGAAATATCTCGCTTTCGCGTAATAATTATATATTATATATATTTTGTAGCCCGTTAAATAAATTATAATATTAGTTGAGTATTTATGAAATTTGATTTTTAGATAAATTAACGGGACAACGCAACAATTTGTTTTTTAAAGGGGGCCGCATTACTTTCTTTTTTTAAAAGGGGGGGGGGGGCGCCGGTACAAAAAGGTTAGAAACCACTGGTTTAAGGTATTCTTCATCCTTGTCTAACTGAGTCAATGAAGTCTACTTCCATGTGCGCGTGCCCTTTCTCTTAAACTCATTTTTATACACACCTTATTTCATAAATCAGTCAAAAATTTAATTTGCTTTTACATGATTTTCTTATCATCATTGTTTTTTAAACAACGTGCGAGGAAGACTTAGAATGTAATTTACTATATTTTCAACTTCTCTTAATCTTTTCAGCTTGTTAAGCTGAAAAACGCAAAATTTCGAAATAAAATACCATATCTACCTATGGAATTTTATAACAACCTTGTATGGGGAAAAATAAGATACAATTGACGGGATATGAAAACTCTGCACGGGAATAATGAAGAAAAAATGTTCAAATATTATAACATTGTGCGACAGCTGATTTTTGTGCATTTTCATTTTTTCTTTTAATTATTTCAGTTCTATATTTTTGTAGGTTTTGTAAAACGCGAAAAAATAAAAAATAATGTTCAATAATGCAATAAAACATATGAAAAATGAATGTATATTGGTGCGCGAGTACAGAAATGGTAATTATTATAGAAAATTGCACAAATTGCTAAAGCGCTAGACAGCATATTTTTCAACACTGAATTTCCGTATATTTTACGCTTGAGATTTTTCTAGTTTTTTGATTTAAATATATATATAATTGTTGTGATAGAATGTAAATGCTAGAAAGATAGAGCTGATTTTCTATAAAAAAAAAAAAAATAAAAGTGGTTTTTAGACAAAAAATGCTTTTTAGAAAAAAGAAGTATTTTTTTTTTAAAGGGGCAACTCTTGACAAAGTGTAAAATGTAAAATACACTTTGGCGACAAAAAATTATGTAGCTTAGTGAAGGAGAGACAAGTACAGTGATTTTGACAAAAATATTTTATTTGAGTTATATGAATATTCGCTTTATAAGATAAAATTGGGTAAAGGTAACTAAAATTCGTGATCAAAATAGATAACAGTTTCGACTAACGCGCGTCGTATTCGTGGTTTATGTTTTCGCTCACATGTATATTTTCAGCTGTCATTTCGGCGCTAATTATACAAAAGTCTCCATTACCGCTACCAACATCTGCACACGCACAGGTGCTATTGAATCACCAGCTGTTAAAACTTATTCACGTTCGGCATTTTTTACGCAACCAACGGAACGCGGTTGTCGTTGATGTTCTTAAAAAAGCGACAGTGAATCGAACGTTTGGCTTCTCGGCTTCTGTGTCTCGCCTTTTTATCTCATTGCAATTGTTTCGTTATAATAATATACCATACTTAAGTTGTTCGAAGTTGTTGAATAACTGGCCGTTATCGAACAAGCAGTTTAATCGCAATCACTCTTGCGCTATCTTAAAGTTACCACGTAAGTGGGGAAAAGTTATTTTACAAAATAGTTATTACAAGAATTCTTGTGCCATTATCACGCGTACCTTATTTGAGGGAATCTCTGCCGATTCTGTTACTCAATTAAAAGAAAAACCAAAAGAAGCTATTAAAAAAGAAACCATGGCAGCTGGACCACAAAAAGTGTTTCAACGTTTGCCCTCTGACATAGTGCCAACGCATTACCAACTCGAATTAAAGCCCAATTTGGACTCGTTCACGTTCGAAGGGAACACAACTATCGATTTGAGAGTAAGTAAAATATACCATATCCTGACGTGATCCAAACAAAAAATATCTAGCTACGTATACATTTTTCTAAACAATTTCATTCACTTTCACTTTTGCCACACACACACACACACACACACACACTGCTAAATTCGAAGTATGTAGTAGTTTATTTCATATTTTTGTATATTTGTGTGTCTGCAATGAATACATACACGAACACATAAACACACATCACATCAGTCACAATTTTTAATAAACTCAATGGCCTGACCTAAATGTAAAGTTTGCTTTTATATTTTTAAATCCAGTTTGATTTTGGTTACATATAATGAACTATTTTTTCTTTTCTTTCTTTTTCGATTTTTTGTTTGCATCATTGCATGCGTACTGTAATTTTGTTTTGGTGTGACAAATTAGTTAACAAAATACTGAAATTACAATAATAATGATAATAAATAAATTGCGAGACCTCTCTCTATACAACATTTTGATTTGCTAACCCATTAAAAAGTTTCAAACTCTGCATCAAAGAATGGTCGCATATTGAAATCTGCTTTTCGATTATGACATCCCAATATATGCATGCGACAATATTGTATATAAAACTGAAATTTTCAATCAATTCAACCACCTGTCCGGTCATGGTCATGCAAAATAAAATAGAAAGCTAAAATTTTTCATTTCGCGAGCAAAAACTAAATTTCAAAAGTGGGTAAAAGTATTCAAAATGCTGAAATAGACTTAACAAGAGCAATGTTAAAGGGGGGGGGGGGAAACGGAATCATAAATATTCTAAATGTATCAAAGATTAACATTCGGCTCATAATTCGGTAATAATTTAAAGAAAAACCTACGATAGTAAAGTGATGGGTATTCGTGTTTCGCTCTACGGCAAATTTGCTTTTCTTACCTATTTTATTGCAGTTGTTAGATAATAACGTAACGTCGTAATTTAAATTAAATGGTATATAATTCCATTTTCAGTTTTTATTTCGTATACTTGTCTCACTCAGATACAAATGTGTATAGGCTTCTTTAATACTAACTGTCTGTCTGTCTGTCTGTCTGTATTCGTCTCATAAAACAACAATGTGTATTCTATGAAACTAACGTCCTATAGACATAATTTACCCATAATAAATTGTGTGAGCATATGTGAACATGTATTCGTTATATCTAAGCTAACTGTTTATGAAACACACACATATATACAATGTTGGGTTCTTTTATGCAAAGGTCGATTTTATAAAGCCTAATTTAACCGCTAGGTAAAAAAAAAAAACATTGTTCCTGTATTGTGTCATTACCTAGGTAGCAAATAAAAAAAAGCAAATTAAAATTTTATGCACTTAAAACACACACATACTTAAGTTTCATTTATTTAAAAAAATAAATTTTCCGGGGGAAACGTAATCTGCTTTGCATCAGAAATTGAATCATACTTCAAATCATACCGACCGTGTATTAACCTTTATTTTCTTCTTCAGCATTTTCAAATGTTACTCAACACCAAATGTTACTTTGCACAAATAAATCGATCTTTTATCAAACTGACAATTGATCTTATTCAAGCCATTATATAAAATTGTTGGTTTTCGTCTTTTTTTTTTTTTTTCTAGGTAATTAAGCCAACAAGTGCCATCACTTTAAATGCTACAGATATTACGATAAAAAATGCCGAACTGGAATTGGAAGGAGAAATACTAAAACCTAATAAAATAAAATACTCTGCAGAGAATGAAAGAGCGTCACTGCTGTTCGATTGCGATTTGAAAGCTGATGCTGTTGGCAAGTTAACCATGAGCTTTGAGGGAGAATTAAATGATAAAATGAAGGGTTTTTATCGTAGCAAGTATTTTACACAAAATGGTGAGGAACGTTACGCGGGCGTAACGCAATTTGAAGCTACAGACGCTCGTCGTTGCTTTCCTTGTTGGGACGAACCGGCAATAAAAGCCACGTTTGATGTTAAATTGATCGTACCAGAGGACCGTGTTGCTCTATCGAATATGCCAATAGTGAAAGAGGAGAAATTAGGCCTAGGTCTGCGACGGGTATCTTTTGATCGTACCCCAATTATGTCAACATATTTGGTGGCAGTTGTGGTAGGCGAATACGATTACGTGGAAGGTAAATCCGAAGATGGAGTTATTGTGCGTGTATTCACTCCAGTTGGCAAAAAAGAACAGGGCTTATTTGCTTTGGAAGTGGCTACGAAAGTCTTGCCATATTACAAAAGTTATTTTAATATTGCTTACCCACTGCCAAAAATGGACTTGATAGCAATCTCAGATTTTTCGGCTGGAGCTATGGAGAATTGGGGCTTGGTAACTTATCGTGAAACTTTTGTGCTCGTTGATCCCAAACACACATCTTTGATGCGTAAACAGTCTATTGCGTTGACAGTGGGCCATGAAATTGCCCATCAATGGTTCGGTATGTGGACCTGGGAAAAAATAATGCAATTATAATACAAAAATATACTTTTTCTTCAGGCAATTTGGTAACCATGGAATGGTGGACTCATTTGTGGCTCAATGAAGGCTATGCTTCGTTTGTGGAATTTTTATGTGTTAACCATCTATTTCCTGAATATGATATTTGGACTCAATTCGTTACTGATATGTACACTCGCGCCCTTGAATTAGATTCATTAAAGAATTCTCACCCCATCGAAGTGCCTGTCGGTCATCCCTGCGAAATAGATGAAATCTTTGACGAGATTAGCTATAATAAAGGAGCATCAGTTATACGTATGTTGCACGACTACATAGGCGAAGCAGATTTTCGGAAAGGCATGAACGTTTATTTGACACGCCATCAATATAAAAATACCTGCACTGAGGATTTGTGGGCAGCACTGCAGGAAGCCAGTTCCAAACCTGTAGCAGAAGTCATGTCCACGTGGATAAAATTAAAGGGATTTCCTGTTGTAAGTGTAGAACGAGAACAATTGGAGGGCAATAGCTGTTTGCTGCGTTTAGAACAGACGAAATTTACAGCCGATGGTTCTCAGCCAGAGGAAGACTATACCTGGGTTATACCCATCACCATATCCACCTCTAACAATCCGAAATTTATTGCTTCAACCTTTCTAATGAAAGAAAAGCGCATGGAAGTGGTAGTGAACGATGTAAGACCTAATGACTGGATTAAAATCAATCCAGGCACGGTCGGTTACTATAGAACACGTTACTCGAAGGGAATGCTAGAAAAACTTACGCCAGCTGTGGAAAATATGGAATTACCGCCCTTAGATCGTTTGGGTCTCATCAACGATATGTTTGCAATGGTGCAGGCAGGGCAAGCAAGTACCGCTGAAGCTCTACAATTGATCGACTCGTACAGAAATGAGACAAATTACACTGTTTGGACAGCAATAACTAACTCTTTATCTAATTTATACATTCTCATATCGCATACAGATTTAATGGATTACTTTAATAAATATGGTGAAAAACTCTATTGCCCAGTGGCTGAGCGGCTCGGTTGGGAGGCTCGTGAAAATGAAAACCATTTAGACACATTATTACGAAGCTTGGTACTCTCGCGATTAGTCAGTTACCGCTGTAAAGATGTCGTTACTGAAGCCCAACAAAGGTATAGATCATCCCTTTGCTAAAGCTGCAAATTGCTTTCTTCCTTTTTTGAAGGTTTCTTATTGAAATTTTTTCTCCAGATTTAACGACCACGCTAACGGCGTTCGACCTATACCGGCAGACTTGCGATCCACTTGTTATAAGGCCGTTTTGCAAGACGGTGATGAAAGAATTTTTGAAAAAATGCTGTCACTGTATCGTGCCACCGATTTACATGAGGAACAAGATCGGATATCTCGTGCCTTGGGTTGTATTAGCAACGTAGATTTGTTAAGAAAAGTGATCGATTTTGCTATGTCGGTAATTTTAAAATTTTTTTTTTTTAATTTTGCATCTGTCGAGTGTCTTCTAATTTATTTCTATTATTATTTTTTACCCATACACCAATCAAGGGTGAAGTTCGTGCTCAAGATTCCGTTTTCATTATTGTAGCGGTTGCCGTAAATCCCAAAGGCAGGGATATGGCTTGGCAATTCTTCAAAGATAATCATCAAAAATTATTAGAACAGTATCAGGTAAAAGACAATAGAAAAATTGACGCGTTGACGCAATATTTATTTGAGCTGATTTCTAGGGGGGCTTTCTGTTAGCTCGTTTGATCAAGTACATCACAGAGAACTTCGCATCCGAAGAGCGGGCTGTAGAAGTTGAGGAATATTTTAAGAATAAACAATTTCCCGGAACTGAACGAACTGTTTCACAAGCCGTTGAAACAATACGCTTAAACGCAGCTTGGTTAAAGCGGGATCTTGACTCTTTAACCGAATATTTGAAAAAGCAACAGTAAAGAGCGAAACACATTTATTTTCTTTAAATCTCTTTAAATCTTTTTATATTAAACCATAATAGACCAAAGCCATTTATTCATAAATATTATACCCGAACCGCAGAAATTGAACACATTTTTATAATACGGATTATGTTTCAGTAAAAATTAATTTTATGTTAATGCGTCCATTTGGCTATCTTATTATATTAGAACTTTTTTGTTGTAAATTATTGTATCAAAAAAATAAATACAAATTATTTAACTGCATTTCTCCAATCATATAAAGTTTGTTATGTAAGATGTTCGAAAGGAAAGGGCAGTGAAAAATGCATTGGCCGTAACCACATTCCTTTCTTCGTGGGTAGCCCTAATTGCTTTGCAGTTTCTTGCACACTGAAATGCTTGAAATGCGCCTCAAAGTCACCAACAATCATAAAAATAATGCAATTTTTTGTATCGAAAGGTTTTGCCTATATGTTTATTCCGAATTATACGTCTAAAGAAAATACATATACCTATGTATATACAAGCATCGTATACATAATTATATAAAAAGTTTGAATTTTGAATGCATTTCAAAAGTCCAATGCATACCTACGGCAGCGCATGCACTTCATTTTGTCTAATCATTTACGCATATGGAGGCATTTTTATTAAAGAGCAAACGCTCTAAGAAATTCTTCACTACTTCCGAATACCTTCTGGGAAAATATTGAATTATTGAATTATTACACGAATAGCGAATAATAAATGCTTTTTCTTTTAAAATATAAATAATTTAAAAATGTTATAATTTGAAAAATTAAATAAACACTAATACAAAACAAAAAAAAAGTTTTTTGAATTCTCACGCCCGATTTATTCGAATTTGATCTTGGGGGTGAAAATTGCATCGTCTTCATACTAGAGGAATGGAATTTTACTATATAACTGAGCATGTTGTTGCTGTGACTAAGGAAAACACATTGAAAGATATTTCGTCTTATTTTTTATTTTTTTTTATTTGAATTTTTGGTTCATTCAAAATGAATTTTACTTAAGCTCATAACGGGACAAAAGCAACCGGAACCCCACGATATCAACTTTTAAAAGAAACGTATCTACACACACACACACACACACACACACACACGCTCAAACAAACAATCGAACCCCTGCTGAATGCCCTACTAATTATTGAGCATTGAAGTAAATAATTATATAATTGTAATACTTTACCGCATATGTGGTGCTTTTTTTTATAAATCTGAGATAAAATATTCATTGTTTCTGCACATACATTATCATGAATAGATAAAATATATATTACTTTAGGCCTGTCTCTAAAGTTACAACAAGAAGAGAAATTGCAAGCAAAATACGAGCTTGAAGAAGAAGAAGACTACTTGCAAAAAGAAAAAAGGCTTGAGGAAAAGCAAAGATTGGAAGCAAAACAAAAAGTTGAAGAATAGCTACAATGCATCGAAGAGAAGATCATGGAAGCGCAAAGGGTTGCGGAGATGCGCAAACAACACGAACAACAACAGCAACAAAAATCGTGGGAACAACCGAAACAAAGGGAAAGCAGAAGAGAATTTTAGATCTGAAGAAAGTAGAAGAACGTTCGAAATTATGAGACTAGCAATAAATAAAGGCATTGCAAAATATTGAGAAAATGCCGCAACAGCAAAATCAACAACAAGAAGAAAGAATTCAAAAGCAATGACAACATGAGCCACAAAGGAAAGAATTTCAACAGCGCAGGAGGTAAAACGAGAAGCCTGCCAGCAACAGCAATTGAAAAACGTGAAACAATAAGAACAGAACAGAAAACAAAGGGAAATCAAAGTACAACTAGAGAGTCCAAGTGGCTCCTTTGCTGCTAGTGCCAGAAAGTGATAAATTATCTCACGCGCAATTGCGTACTATATTGGGTGCACTTACCGAGCTTTATGTGGTATATATTTTATTTACTCTTAGCGATTGATGCTATTCCCCACTTCTGTTTACATTTGCACTTTTCTTTATTTCATTTCAGCCTATTCAATATCGTGAGGCTTGCGTGACAAAAGTCCATCCGTTGATATGCATGTGATTGCAGTTTTATGCAGTCGGCGAAGATTGCTACGTAGCCGACGAAATTATTGCCTTCCGTGCTAGCCTATATATACGTGTCGGTGCTACCGACACCGACGCCGAAGGTCATATGCGTATGATAATAAGTGAAGATCCCAAATGGTAGGACACTAACTATGTTTCAGCTAATCACAAAACTGAATCTTGCAAGTGGCCACAGCATTTATGTCGTAAAAGTTACGCTTGTCCGCAGTACCATAATAGCAAGGATAAAAGGCGATGTCCTCGTAAAATAAAGTTTTTTTTTTGGTCGTTGAGTAAAGTTGGACTAAGCCAATAAATTTGTGGCTTATATGTCCGAAGTGCAATACTTTACTGTAAAATAAAGTTTAAACTTATAAAATATTCATGTAGAAATTATTTTATTATCGAAAATTAATAGTGACGAATTTTTTCAGGTGTAGCCAGCTTTTAAACGTCAAGCAAGGTGAAGAATGACAGGCAAGTAATTGTGAGTCCGATGATAATTGTCAATTATTGTCAAACTGCGTACCGAACAACAATTTCATCATAATTACATTAAGCATTTAATTCTTTTTTTATCCTTAAGAAGGAAAATTTGATAATCGGTTTAGATAAATGGCTGCTTGTTCGCCTTTGAGAGAACAGTATATTCCGCTCAGTGGCATCTACAGCATTTGTAGATTGTTTCTATTCTTCTAAGTACGATGAAGTTATATACATACGATCAACTACACCAATCGACAACGTTGTTGTGACTTGTCTGCCTTTGAGTAAATAAGTTCTAGATTAATTGTTGCAGATATCTATATGCTTTGCGACTTTATTCATTCTCCAAATGGGGATGGTTATGATTTTGCACTAGGTTTGTCCACAGAGTTTAGTTCGTGGAGATATGCACTTTGCTATCTACATTAATGATCTCAGCTTCCCGCCAAGATAACTTTCCAAAATGTTAACGCGCGAAACTGCACTAAATGATTTACACAAGCCCCTTTTAAAAAAATCAACTCTATATCGGCCAGAGAATCGAGTAAAAAACAAAAGAAATGCTAGTCCGAGGGTGAAAGATCTGGAAGTCTGGGCTGCAAAGTGAACCAATCAAAACTACCCAGCTGATTTCGCTCAATTTTTCCCGCCCGTTGTCTTAATGGAAGATGATAATGGAATGGTGATGGAAGAATGCACTTTCTGTTGATTGATTTTTGTCCTTTTTTATTGAAGCCGTCTGCGTTGGTTTACCCTTAATTAATACTAATCAATCCCTAATCTACTCTTAATACAAGCTGTCTTTACAATTTTAAGCTGCTGACTCGTTATATCATATATATATATATATATATAGATATATATGTATATATATATATAGATATATATATATAAAGATATATATAGATATATATATATAAAGATATATATAGATATATATATATAAAGATATAAATATAGTTTTTAAAATGAACTGATATTTAGAGTCTTATTTTTTCGACGTTACAATAACTACCAGATTTTCGGTTTAGAAACGGATTAAATAGAAGATTAAAAATAATGTTTTCTTCTCTTTTATAAGTTTATGGAAAGCTAATGGAAGCACGTTTGTTCCGTCATTTAAGATGTAAATCCTTTGACGGAAAAACGTATTGTCTTATATGATGTTGCGTTTATATAAATTTTTGCAAAATATCTACAACAGCGCTATTATCGTCAGATTCCGTAACACGGCAAGCCTGGCAAGCTAATATAATACAAAAATGGAAAAACACTTGCCGTATTTTTATTTTTTTAAATGAGAGACAAACGATCATTATCAATCTTAAGATAGAATATTGTGAGCTTTCTCTTTTGAAATCTGACAGATATTTTACATATGCAATTACAAAAACTGCTTGCGCGACAAAATGGAAGGCGGGTTTTCTCTATTCGTATAACAAGATTGCCATCTTACATGACTGAGTAGAAATTGGTGGAAATCTTCATGGAGATTTGTAATGAAAGTAAATAAGTGTATATTAGTAAGTAAAATTTTGTAGCGCACAGTAAGAAGTTGATAGTTTATGCGCGTAAATAAGTATTATTATCACTTTTATAATTATTATAGAACCAACTCGTTTAAATTACAAAAGAAAAAAAAAGTAAATAAATAAAAGCATTTACAATTTGTATATCTTACAATTACATACTTTCTTATTAAAAAATGCTTCTGTCAATATTTGTCTTCAGTCAACGAAATTCGGTATGTTTGAATGATATTTTAATAATCGTTTTATCCATCCTATATAAATAATACATAAGGCATGCAAAAGGTTACTCGATTTTTGGAAACATTATTGAATTATATTTTTGACAATTATTAGCTATGTATGGAAAATGGACGAATTCTGTTTCTGCTTGAGAGATAGTTTGCGGAGTTATAGCATACGGATTGTGTTAAAATAGGTAGGATATGGAATACAATTTGCCTATACCTAATAGTTCATCGCGTCAAGTCATATATACTGTACGTCAGTATTTAGATGTAATTTGTTTGGCTTACATATAGTTTCAATTTTTTTCATCTAGTTCAGGAAACTTTCGATAAGCTTTAGCCGACGGTATTTTTGATATCACTACGTTATCCTGAAATACGTTATTTTCAGTTAATTTGCTTTATTGGAAAGAACGAGTTGAACGAATTCAGTAATCAATGAACTTGTGCAAAATGAACAATCACTGTAACTGAAAGGTAATTCATTTTTATAATAATACGAGATGTGAGGTAACACGCAAAATGTTTTCAATTTTTCCATTTAATACTACGAAAAGTACTTGTTTCAAAATGGCATAGTTTTTATTCATTTGTTATTCTTTTACTATTTTGCAATATTAGATAAATTTTCAAATAATTCTTATGAGTTAAAATGTTTCTTTTGTTATCTTTCCTATCCTGCTTAGATTATACCAGAAGCGAATCGCAAACAAAAATTTTCATTTCCTTTCTTTTTTTAGCGATTTTTTCACAAAACAGCTGAAACAGCTGAGTTTTCATGCGTACTAAAATTGTCAGCTTTATTGATATTTCAAGATACTTTATAATCGCAATTTTAGTAATAGAAAATTACTCGTTTCGTGCACATCCAATGTTAAATTTAACATAAAAACAAGAGAGAGTGAGTATATTCACTCTCATTTGAGCAAATTGTTTGAAGTTTCTGAGAGGAGATTTCTCTTTATTTTCTCTTCACATTTTAAAAATAAGATCTAACTGATTTTGTTGTTGCCTAAAAGTAGGGTCTGCGCTGGCATTGTTATTGTAAAGTTTGTTTGGTCTCAGAGAAATTCTTGATTCTTCGTATCTGAAGAAAGGAGTGAGAGAGAGAGAGAGAAAGAGAGAGAGAGAGAGAGAATTCAATGCTTTAGCAATTGCTTACATGAATACAAATCTAAACATTTTTTTGGATTTCTTTCTGTCAAATTTGTTTTTTCTGTTAAATGGGAAGGATGTAGAAGGTCTGTGTTTTGTGTGTAAATAATATACGTAATATTAATATAGCAAAAAACTTAGAAAACTTAAAATACGTTTAAAATTGCTCTTTGAAAAGAAAATTCATTGGAAGTGGCAAAAATTTATAATAAGAATGAAAATAATTGTACAATAATTTGTTTTCATTGATTGATATTAGAAAAAAATATTTTGTAAAATGTGTAACTATAAAAATGATGACTAATAAGATATTTTACGGGAAATGCTGAAAAATACGACGTCTGTATGCATAATATAAGTGAGGGTTTTGATATTAAACAACCCTCAATCGTGTTTTCAATAATAAAATTGTACGAAATTTTTGAATGTATAAAATGAAGAAAAAAGAATTGAAATTTTCAATCAGCAACCTCACCTCGCGAATGTTGATACATATGCTTCCATACGTGCGTATATGAGTATATATATATTCTACTATACAGAGAAAATCATTGACTGTATAACTAAATACGCAAATCTCACTAATACATTTTATCTGCATATAAATGAAAAAAGAAAAAAAATTTAAAATAGAAAAAAACAAAATATAAAATTGACGGCGCTAACAGTTAATAGTGACTGATTTCTGATTTGTGTAAGATCTGAGGATTATTGCGCTCTAGCCATCTTCGCGATAATCGTTATGGAAAAAAAGCTGATTTAAGAAAATTTCTGGACATTTGGACATAGTTTTCAGAACGATTAAGGAACAATGGCGGGCAGTATTGTTAAATGGTGGAAACATAAAATCCTTGGCGGTTACAAGCAAATTTCCGGTAAGCATCAAAAATGCAATTTTTAGAAAATTTTCTTACATTTTAAAAACTATAAACCAAAAATGGTATACTCTGACCATGCACAGCGTCGGATAATTTTGGCTACCGTAATACCTAGAGATACTCATTAGAGACCACACACGATGTTCAATATTTATCCGCATCACTTTCCATAACGCTTTCATATTACCTTTCTGCGCTTGTTTTTTTTTTTCTTTCCTTTTCTTTTATGATATCATCATGTGCTGTGATGGATACTCATCACCATTCCATGAAAGCACACGAACAACACCTCCATTTCTGTTCTTGAAGAATGTTCAAGTCCGCGCAAATGATTTTAATTCGAAATTTTGAAAGTCATTTCATTCCAACGATTTTATATCGTATATAGACATGCAGGCGTATATTGCTCAGGTTTTTGACAAAATATAAGCCCTTACGTTTTTAATCTGATTATAATAAGCAAAGATAAACATAATTCTTTTAAAAGTATTTTCTCGATTTTTAGTGCTAAGCACTGTTTCTAGCGTTTTGTGGTATTCGCAAAGGATCTTCGGTCACCCCTTAAATTTTATGATAGCTCCAGTGCTGTACGTAAAATATAAATCTAGTTTTGAAGTCACACTTGAAAGTGAAATGTTGTAGAACATTTTTTGATCAAAATTATTTCATCAAACTTAATTGTTGTTGCGGGTGTTTTCCAATCGTAAGACCTTGAAATTTTTATCGCTTTCATGGTGCTTGTTGAAGAATATCTGTCGTAGGCTTTCGGCCCAATCTAATAAATTCATTAGCTTCTTTTTTTTTTTTTAATATGACCAATCACTCGCCCCTCCTTTCGCGTTACCACGGGACTGTTGCAAAGAAGAGAGAAAAGGGAAAGAAATAGCGTGACGTTGTGACCCCAATGTAGCGGGCGTGTGTGCCTTTGCCGTTTGAGCACTCACTACTGCCACGACTAAGGGAAACTCTACCGCGCTTGAGATTTGACCGCGCGCGGGCACACTCGCCTATTAACCAATAAGTGTTCTAAAGTGACACACACACACATGACATTTTATAGATTTCGAAAGTACGAGCTGCAGATCGCTTTATTGTTCAGCTTGCAAAGTTACATATTGACTTATGAGTCCGTAAAATCGGGCACTTATACGAACGTCCGTAGAGAATGCTCGTCAAAACTTGTCCAATAAATTTTGCTTTTTCACTTAACAATAAGATGGAAATATACCGACCGACCAGTAAGTCTTTCGCGTATATATGTAGAAATTAAACCCTAATTTTTTTTTTTTTTTTTAATAACAAGTGATTCCGAGGGGATTGTAGTCATTTTTCAGTTATTTCCTGTCACCTGTGATCGAATTTTAGATATTGCTTTTTAACTGGATTCTAAATGTTAACCGATCCGAATATGAATTGAATGTAATTCAACATCTAAACGCCTTGTTAAGCGAAATATTTGCGATATTAAAAGTGAAGCGTAGATTAAAATCACTTGGAAAAGTAGCTGATTCGAAAGGAAGAAATTAGCTTGTGCCAGGTAATACAAAAATTCAAAATTCTCGGATTTCTTTTCGGAATTACATTTACAACTCGGGCACTATATTTCCAGAACGGGTGTGTTTATGGCTAAACGAATTGCTAAAACGAATTTTCTTAAGACTTCAATGCCCCTTAACATGACATTGCTTTGGGGAATAAAGAGCCCATACGTACTTTTTTGCGATATTTGTTTGATCAAATCTATACTTTCTCGATTAAGATGAGATTGATTTCCTTATGCTTTTCAGTTTCTAAATCAACTTTAATGGATTTTCAGCGACTTGCGAGAGATTCACCGAGACATGGCCTAATGTGTAAAAGCCTAGATTTTAAAGAGCATTGACTTCTTAACATGTCGGCAGCGCTAAGGCCGCGAGGCAAGTCATTAGAGTTGGCCCCGGCTTGTTTCATTTAACCCCATAGTTTTTTCACTCGGTTTTAACTGAGCTGAACTAATCAGAGAAATTTTGTTTTTTAAAATGTAAAAATTTCAACTTTTGCTTCCTTTATCTTATAGCGCGTCCCACCTGTGCACATGAGCATGTATACAAAAATATTCATTTATGGATATATGTAGGATTTCTTTGCCTCATTGTGACTATGGTAAAAGAGTCACATTCGCTATAATAAACATATCAAAGACCAAAAAAGTACGCTTAAGCAAATATATATATATATATATATGGGTGGCATATGTAAATATGTGCTTAAAATATGAATATTTTTTTATAGTTTCTTAACGCGGAATTTCTCAAAGAAGAAAATAGCGCATAAAGTGTCAAAATGCGAAATGAACATCAAAGCAACATTACATGCAACGTTAAGTTCTAAAAAAATGAAATGAATGCAAAAAGCTTTCGTTATATATAAGCCGATTAAATCATTAATTTTTAAGCATTCCATTAAGCAGAATGATTGCTGCTTGTTGTTATTATTGTTAACACTATGTCTGTAGCGCCTGATGTAAAATTTTCATGTTTTGGTTAAAACCCAGTCCCCGCTTTACTCCGAAGTGTCGTTACGCAAAGCGAAAGGTTTTTAATCTGGAATTTTCTTCTTTTAGTAAATAAATGATAATCTTCTTTATGACAATTATCCGGGGAATATCCCCCCCCCTCCCCCTCCTTTGTGTAACACGATCACAGTCAGAAGTAAGTAAAGAAAAAGCAAAGACATACTAAGCACTCACGATAGCTACGATCGAGGTAAACTCTACCGTACCGGCATTTGAATCCCCGAACGCTAACTTCTTTGTCGCGATTCTTATTTTTTAATATTCACTTCTTTTTCTTGAATAGCAAATAACAAATTCCGTTACTTAAATAGAGATCTGAAGCCGTTACAATATGATTTCATATATATATATATATATATATATATATATATGTACATATATATGTATAGAATTCCATTTCTAAAATCCTGTAACTCACAACTGGATGAAGTGAACAAAAAACGGCAGAAGAACTTTTTTAGTGCGAATACTGAAATCTGAAATTGTTTGATCGATACTTTACGAGATCACTACCCGATCACTACAGCCATCTATTAAAAAACTAACCGATGTCCCCTTCCGCCATATTAATGTATATTCATCATCATCTAGTAAGTTCGCGGATTCACTTGTTTTGTTTATGTTTATTATTTATTAAGGAATAGAAAGACCATGCACCGATATAGAGTAAATGTATGAAAATTCCGGTAGCAAAGTTATCTCAATCAAGATGACCGTAACTTAATCTTATGTATGCGTATGTGTATGCTTTAATCATTCATTCAGTCCAGACAGACAAGACCATCATTGATGATTATTTGTGACATAAATGTGTTTTCACATTAACTATGCAATAGCGATTACACTTGGCTCGGTAATGAAAGCGTTTCGCGATATCATTACCGATGAAAAAACAAGTAAAGAAAAAAAAATAAAAATAAAAATAAAAATAAAAAACATTCGCCTTGAGACGATTCTGCTCCTCTCAATTACCCATCATTTTTACTTCAATTTTTTTGTATATTTGTGTATGCAGTTTTCAGTTCACTACCTGCTAAAGGAGAAAATATTCTTTACAACAAACCCAACCAATATTTACATATATATATATATTTTAATTATTATAAAACACTTCAATTCTATATATGATATGAGATGACTTTTCAAAGTATATCAACTGACGAACTGGCATAGCTAGCTAATCCTATTCTCGATGTTTTCGCATATTATAGGTTAAGATAGATAAAATTAGTATATCCCGATCTCTGAGTCGAAGATATTTGTAAAAATCTCTACGTAAAGCATTCAATATAAATCCATAGTGTGTACATGTATATGTGCGTAAATAATCATTAGTTTAATACGTGTACAGTGAACATATTATATATATATATATATATATATATATATATATATGCATATGGAAAACTACATTTATGCTTGTATGCATGTATAGTGGTTTCGTTTCATCTGTTGCGTTGAATTTCCTCTTACTCTTCTTTTAATATTTTAATAGAGTCTAAATAAAAGCGGCCTGTTTGAAAAAGAAACAAGAAAGATAGGGAGAGTGAAAGAGATAGAAAATGAAAAAAAAAAAAAAAATACAATATATTGTATGGCAATGTGTTTGAGTTGAATCGTTAGTACCCAACAATAGCTTAAGAATGAATCGTAATAAAAAAGTTCATCACTTCACTTGGAAATCGAGAGGAGGTTATATGTTACGATACGATCACTAAGAATATCTTAATTTAAATATAATCTCTCTCTCTCTCTCTCTTTCTCTCTCTTAATTTTTTTCTAGCAAAGCCTTAGGTGTTGGTTAACATTTTGTATCAAATTTCTTGCGTTGACAAGCGTTTGTAGATAGTGTACATGTATGTCTTCTAAGGCTATTCCCTCCACTGATTCGTGCGCCTATATAGTGAAGGTGTACGTGCCAGGCCAGGCCAGGCCAGGCTTTAAAATTTCCACAGGTGGTTAGAATTTTGATGTGATCAAAAGTACATAGGACGGTATATGCTTTATGATGAGCGTTTTCATCTGTTTCAAATCGCATCACTAAACAAGCATGCGTTCATCGTTTCGGCGGCGAACACAAAAAAATGCTAACAGCAGCAAAATCAGTCGGCCGCCAACACTGATGATGCTTTAAACTTGGAACCATCTATTTGCCTCTTTGTGTGCTTGTCCGTTGCTTATGCCGCCAGTAAGTCATTCAGTACTTGGACTGGTTTATAATCGTGCCGCTGTTTTATGTTTACACAAAGGTCTGTAAAAACGTGGTTTTTGTATATAGCCGCGCTTGTGATTCTCTTGTGTATTATTCCTTTTTCAGTTTTGATTGTAAATTGTTGCTTGTGTGCATAGATATGTATGTGTACGTAGTGTAGGGCAAAACTGCAGCACTGGTTATCGGTTATCGGTACACCCTCAGAAATAAAGCATAACTAAAACATAAAAGAAAAGTTAATTTGTCTAAAGGCAAATACCAAATAGCCGTCACTTCAGATGCAAAACTTTATCAATTACAAGCATTACAAGCAGGCTCGCATTAAGACCCGATTGATTGCGAAATAATTGCGTCAAATTCAAAGGCAAAACTTTGTTTGACTCTTTTACGATTTCGAAATTCTTAACATAAAATTAATTATTAAGTTAGTTGCTCCGCGACTCCGACTGACCAAAAATATCTTAAATTGTCTAAAAGGTGTTGTAGTAGAACTTTCAATTCATATTCTATGCCTTTTTAAAGCGCAATGTTTTACGTAAGACGAGTGAGACAAGCGCGATCAAGACGAGTATTTAAAATTCGGTTTGAATACAATTTTCTGCTTTGTTTTCATTATCTCTTTGAGGGTTGCTTTGACTGCTTCTAACGAAGACTTCAATAGAAAAACATCCGAAAAAAGACTACACATACTTCAATACGAATTTTGGACACCTACCAATACAGTTTTTTTTTTTTTTTTTTTTTTTTTTGACTGCAGATGTGCGC
This sequence comes from Glossina austeni, assembly GCA_000688735.1. Lineage (NCBI taxonomy): Eukaryota > Metazoa > Arthropoda > Insecta > Diptera > Glossinidae > Glossina > Glossina austeni. The sequence goes on along the minus strand of KK502410.1, from coordinate 2,855,560 downwards.
TTGAACGAAAGCGATCATTTTCTCGTTTAATGTTCCATATGATTGTTGTGTGTGTGTGTGTGTGTGTACATGTGTATATGTATATATATATATATATATATATATATAGAACGTAATTCTTTTTATTGTTCAAAGGTATGCGTCGCAAGAGTGGTAGGGGGATAGGGGGGGGTCGGACGGCCGGGCGCCCGCAATGACCTGGCTTGTGAGCTAATAACCCCCATTTTCAAACTGAATAGAATTTTATTGCCGATTATATTCATATATAAAAATATTCATATAACATATGCATGCATATATTTATGTATAGATTTGTAAAGACAGTTGCGTTACGGGTCGCACTCTACTTGCATTTAATAATAATGGAATTGAAAAATTGTACTTTAAAACTGGTTTTTCTGTTCAAAGCAAAGCGAAACAAATCTATGTAATTGTGTGCGCATGTATTAATGTGTATGGGTGTAATTCGTTCCTACCTTGCTGTTGCTCGTCTTTGCTTTTACCGCGCAAACGGAAATTATTTACAAACAACTTGAATACTGTTGCCACATCGAATAGTCTGTTTTGCTGACTGACTGGCTGGTCGATTGCTTGTTTAGTTGGTTGGCCAAACTATTGTTTTTTCTTTTCCTTTTGCTTTTTTCTTCTTTTCAACTCAGCTGCCATATGCCATTAAAACCAACCATACAAATCTTGCAACCAGTTTATCAGGTCGCGCTCATTCGTTCTTAACTTTGTTCAATCATTCGGTATGCCTTTACTGTTTTTTTTTGTTATTGTATTTTTTCTTTTATATTTAAAAAAACTTTTTTTTTTTTTATGCATTGGCGGTGTTTTTTGGTTTGCATGATTACAGTCATACCGACACTTGGCTACTCCCCGCATTCTCATTCCCATAGTCGTCGTATGTAGTCATTTGATGTTGCTTTATTAGCAAAAACACATTTGATATACGACTAACACTACTTTAGGTTTTTATATATTTATTATTTATGTGCATTTCATTTATGTTCGTCTGTATTCCTATACCTACCACTAGAGGATTTATACCTTCCGTTCGGAAAATCCAAAAGTATAAATTAAATGTCACAAAATATCTATATACATATATCAATATATATATATATATATATATATATATCAATATATGACTCTGATTTGACTTTGCGCTATTTATCTATTATCTGTTGCCGTAATTTTTGATAATTGAGATCGATCGAAAGTAGCCAACCAAGAAAACAAAAACGGTCACACATTATACGTTTACCTAGATTCTCTTATAATTATTATTATTACTATTTTAGTCAGAGACATAAATTTCAAGACTAAAAGAGTCTTAAAGCACTAGCATCTAAGGCTATCGGCTTTATTGAAAACTCTGTCGCACTTCAAAATTGAACCCATGACAAATTTGAGTGCTTAGTCAAGACACTTTGCCTATTCAGCCACTTAGGCGGGGAACTCAAATTCTAATTTAGTTAATATTTTAAAAAAAAAAAAAAAAAAAAAAAAAAAAAAAAAAAAAAAAAAAAAAAAAAACCGTTGATATAAAATGCGATTTGAACATTTACTGACGTTATATAAAAATTCGAGCGTAGAAGCAATTCATTCGACCGCGATCACGTTGCTTCGAGTCTTCGTCTTTCGTCTTTCATTTAGTTTCACGCTAAGGTGAATCGAATTTTCAAAGCCTTAACTAAACACGATCCGTGTTTTCGAGTTACTTACTTACTCTGCTTATCGCCATCCAGCAAAAAGACTAACGTTGATCTACCTACACCATGGTTGCAGAACATATATCAAATCGAAAAAAATTAAAATTAATCAAGAGAATGCGAATTTGGAAGAAGAAGAACTTTGAGTGTTACATGATTAACGTCGGCGTACGCTGAATAAATCAAATAAGTTAAACAGGAAAAACAGCCATTCTATGTAGAGGAAGGTCACAATCGTCGAATTCAACCGTTATGAAGACTGGTATTTCCCATTTCTTTATCATTTTTACCTGTAGAAGACGCTGATCAAAATTCCTGCAAACGGAAAGAGAGTTCATTACCTGAAGTGAAATTTTTCTTTGAAATTTCAAACTCTTCCTCCATCCCCATAGGTAAGAATCGCTATTATTACCAAATCAGTTGTGCGCAGGTTGAAATCGTAAGTGCGGTAGAATCTACGCTAGTCGGACTTATTGCGAGTGCTCAGTCGGTAGAGATAAAACATTTAATAACTGTTTGCACACCCACCCACTAGACTATGGCCACCAATCCCTCTCTTTTTCTTTACTTCTTACTCCCTTGAGACATCCATTATGTTACACGAATAGTGGGGACATACCCTGAATGATTAATCATTGTGAAAAAGAAAACACAATGCTCCGCATGGACTTACCTGGGTCAAATGACTCCTTATTCGCAAGTTACATGCGAATGTCTTAGCTCTTGATTTCTAACTTTTCTTATACACTAACACATTTTTAGCAAGTGTTTGCATTCATTTAATACATCGCCTACCTACGTGTACAGTTGTCAGCGCATGCACAAATGTATCTGAACGTCAAGTTTAGTATATTATTATAGTTTTCTATTAGAATCTTCAAATTAATTACAAATTACTAAAATTAATTAAATTTATCGTTCTCGGATTAACAAACTAGTGGCAACATGAGTACAAAATCTAAAACTCGTATTTCCCAAAGCACGATTCATCAAAGCAACAACCAGCAGCATAACTGCAACAATTTTCATTCCGCTCATTTGAATTTGCTGCAATATCGTTACAAAACAGCACAGTAACGGGAAATGCGTAGGCGATTTTCAATATGTTCACTTAAACTAGAATTAATTCATTAACAAAAGATTGTCTCTTTTGGCCACATTGTGGACGTCTTCATTCAAACGCTCGCCAATCGTACAAAAGTCAATCAAATCATTTTAAAATTCCCTAAGCGGTAGCTAAAGACCTATTTGGAGCAACCCTTTGCTTTTTCTATACAATATTTCAATCACTTAATTTGTTGTCCGCAGGGACTCTTCAATTTAAGGCGGCCCGATAGAGAAAGCGGGCCGCGGTATTGCCATGTTTTAAAACTTTTCAAAAATTATTGTTATTCCGCTAACAATTCTCGTAAGTAAATATGAAGCACAAATTGCAAACATTATAGGCGAGCAAGGCCGGCGTGTTTAAATATCTTTAACTGTTTCGCCTAATAATTCTTCAGCTGTTTTCGTTTTATAAAATACGAAAAATTGTACCTTATTGCCCCCTCTCTACGTCTGAGACGGTGGCAGCTTTAGGCGCGCAGGTGTTCATCAGACGCATCGCCGAGAGACGTGATCTGGACAACTCTGTCTGATCCTCTTCCGTGCTCCTCTTGTACGGTCACAATGACTGAATGACAGGGAGTTAGGAGCTGCATGGAGCTCTTAAGTCTTGCCAGAGGCTTCCTCTTTCTGGTTGGTGATGTGGGGAAATCCGTTTCCACGTTTCCCCTACATCTCTATTGATGTAAACTCGGTCTTCGGACTCGGTCTTCGGACTCTGTTCCTCAACAATTCACTCTAAGAGGTTGAGATAGGCCTCGCTCCGCCCAGTGAGAATACTATGCCCATGCGCATAGTATAGACTGGTTTTCTACTTCGAATGACTCTCTAATGCCGAGTTCGGGTCTTATGGGACCTAGAAAGTCCGACCGGAGACTTTGCAAAATTCTTCTATAATTCTTTTCTCTTAATTCTGGTACCACGGGTGTCAGGAGCCCCCAAAGCATTTCTTCTAGCTAGCTTTGGCCTGACAAAGGGAACGGCCCATAGCGGGAGTTTCGTGGTGGCTGTTGTTAGCTCAAAAATTGCGGGAAAAGCTTTTGCTCGATGCGGAGTTGCATTGCAACCGGATGCCTTACCCACAGAAAGGCAGAGGTTTTAGATAGTGCCTCGCCCTCACCAGAGGGGAGATGCGACCATAACGTATCTCGTCTGGTACTCGAGGACCTAATCTTCCTCATGGCAGCGTGTGCGCTGACTTCGGCACCGTATGTTGCGAGGATTATTAGCCTCGGGGTGTTCGAGTGTTTCACACTCCGTGTGCCATCGGGCACCGTGGGGTTAAACCTTCACGGTAATGTACCCACGTTAAACCCTCAGAGACATCTGTACCTTATCGCCGTATAAAGGTTTACTGTTCATCGGAGCCCTTATACAGAAGGAGTGCGAACAGGAGTTAAAAGTAAGCATAGCTGGATCATTATGTTGAAATAATTGTCATCATAGAATACGAAATGTTAGTCATTGTTGTTGTTGTTGTTGTTGTTGTTGTTGTTGTTGTTGTTTAATAAAAGAATATTTTTAGTAAGGATGTAGTAGTAAGTAGATTTCATACGAGGAATTATAACACACATAGTCCGATTCAGTCCATCTTTAATGGTTTTCGTACTCGGATCAAATTGTATCCCAGTGTATCCAGTTTCTGGATATAACCGGACAGTTGTGTGATTGATCTAATAATCATAAACACTCATGTATATTGGTTAACAGCGCTTACAGAGAATATGGTATCAAAACAAAAATCATGCGCACACGTTACATGAAAGATGGTTTACGTTTACGTTTACGTTTACGTTTATCAAAATATTTCATCGCAGGCAAAAAGATTGGTTAGGACAGATCTATCGTACTGGACGCAATCAATATTCATTCTATTTGTCTCTTTGCAGTTCAGGAATGTACGACAGATTCTGAAGATCTAATGTTTCATCATGTACGAGCTTCGTCTTCTTGCAGTGCCCCGCCCGATTTACTGCTTGTCGGCGAGCGAGAGAATAATTTATCGCTTCTTTCGCCCGCGGTGAATATAATCGGTAATACGTCTACGATAGTATCTCCGTCATCGGTGCCAACTGCTGAGGCTCAGAATTATTTGAAGCAGCATCAACAGCTGCAGTGCACGCTTGACGGTGAAAGAGACGTAACCGCGAAATGTTTGAAAAGCGGTAACAACAGTTGCGTTGACAAACACAATATTGCAAAGCAAAATGCCCAGCATCGGCAGCAAGCTATTGAGGCTGACGGACTGAGCGAGCAAACTCAACAAGTTTATTCGTTGAACACATCGCATATGCGTCACGCGTATAATCATCAGAACTCAGATGAGCGTATACGGCTAGAGGTAAGCATCACTGAACTCTTACGCAAACGATAAACTTTAATATCATCCCGAATCTCCTTTATCCAACATATTAACACACTTCTCGGGTCTGTGATGGGTAATAATCTTCTCCTAGCATTTTCATCCGGATCATAAAGTGAAAACTAAATAATAAATTTGTTTTCGATTATAAAAGTCCTTACTCCCCCAAAATCCGACTGAGGCGATTCAGTTCAAGTGACTTTTAACATTTATTCGCACTATCCCCAAAACTTTAAGAATTCTCTATCCTTAGCTGATGGATATCAGTCGCACTGTCAGCCACATCATATTCCGGATACATTTCTCTTTTGAATGGAAGCATTCAGTATATATAGTAATACAATTATATATATATACACTATATATATATATATATATATATATATATATATATATATATATATATATATATATATTATACACTATTATATACATAAATATTATATATACAATTATATAATTAATTTTTCACTGTATCTTTGTTATTCAGGAGTTTACTTGTGATGTGTCTGTCGAGGGCGACAAATCGTCGCAGCCCTTGCAGTTTTCGTTCACCTTTTACGATTTAGACGGACATCATGGCAAAATTACCAAAGACGATATTGTGGGCATAGTGTATACAATTTATGAATCAATTGGCAAATCGGTGGTGGTACCTCATTGTGGAAGCAAAACGTTCAATGTACGCTTGACCGTTAGCCCCGAAGGTAAACCGAAATCATCCAAAGCGAAGAAAATTCCATCTACAGTACCGAAATTAGAACATAACAGTATGTCGGCAATTCGTCGACATCACCGCTATCGGCCCCGGAAACTCATTCGATCGGATGACGAGGATGATGATAGTAACAGCGATAAAGAGTGCGAAACAAGTCATGTTAAAAATCACACAATTGTTAAGCCGACCTCCAGACATCTGAAAAATGGTAAAGTAAAGCTGAACATCAATAACGAGAACCCTCTCAAGCCCTCTAGCTTTAATAATTTTTACTCAGATCCGCTACCCGTTTCACATGACAATTCGTGCAGCAGCTCCAAAAACATACAATCTTGCCGAGATTGTTTGACAGCTGGTGACGTTGTTGCGAATGACATAAATTGTTCAGTAAACCAAGGAGATCAAAAGTCGCAAACGACAGAGGCTTTTCTAAAACATGTCGAATCGTCACGTACCAAGCTATTGCGAAAATCACGTAAGCAAAAGGTAATTGTACGAAACAACTTGAAGTTGTTGAGAAATATTGTATCGCTTACTATTATTATTATTATTATTGATGAATAATGTGTTTCTTCTTTATGTTGATTTTTTTTTTTTTTTTTTTATTACTCTTCCTACATACTCTTCTACATACTACATTACTCTTCTACATAATTCATTGACGCGCTTTGTGGCCATAATAGGAGGAGTGCACTGGAATGAGGCCGAGAAGCCTATCTGTTGGTAACGAGACATTAGTGAAAGACCAACATTTACAAAAAAAATCACACCAACTTATGGAGTTGTGTCCAGAGCGATCATTAAATAGTGCAGACGCCGTCGAAAGTGTCCAAAGGCGTAATCCGCAAAAATCTCCCGTTGAAGCATTGAACGGATCTCCAAAACGTAACTCTGCCGAATGCTGGAAAACTACTTTCAATCGAAACGACTTAATAAGCATTATACGCGAAAGCATGGAAAAGAATCGTCTGTGTTTTCAGTTGAACGGGTATGCATAACGTTTACTACTATTTAATGTCTATGTTTGTCCTTGTGGCAGCAGTACAAGAAGAACTTGTCCGTGATACACTGTGTTGTAAAAGCTTAGTTCTTATTCTTCATTTCAGAAAACCGCAAGCGAATGTGGATCCTATCACGCAACCTCGAATGTTACAGCATATGACCCAAAGCAAACAGAAGGAGCAGGCACAACTGAAATCACGTTTGCGTTCAAATACAATGTCGAAAATACCGACATTAATTGCTAATCATAATAATTCGCATTCAGCTCATACTCAGTCATCGCATCATATTCGTTCCAGATATGCAATCCACAATACAAGCATTCATGAACGTCTCCAAAGTAGTAATATCTATCATCCGCATCCACACGTTCCCATTTATCAGCAGCAAATGATTGTCAATCATCCGGCCATCTTATCATCACAATCATCTGTTAATCCCCTTATTGCGGGACGTCATAGTAAGGTAAATTTATGTGGTTACGATTCGTTCTTACACGCTACTATATGCGGGGGCAATGTAAGTCATTCACCGCAGACCTCATCGTGCATTAAATCAACGTCTCCTAACAATCACCACCAACAACCGATTGCTACTGTGCAACCAATAATTTCAACAGTTCCTAACCGTCAAAGTACACCAAAGCATTTTTCAGCCATACCACCGAACAGTTCAAATAGAGATAAATCCGGCAAAATATTACGCACTGGCTTACATAATAAAATCCACCAGACCGCAATTGTGACAGCGAAGAATTCACCTCAATATCATGGCTATCAGCGTTTGTCTTCTACAACGAAACATAATTTGGCAGCTTTAAATTTGCTTAGTCCAACTATGGAAAAACCTCCTCCTGAAAATCTTGAAAAGTGGAGGAAGGAACAAATGAAAAATTATGACCAAATGTTGTACGATAAACTTAGAGAAAAGCTTCGGCAAACTAATTTAACCGAAGGACAAAGGCGAACATTAAAGCAAAAACGTGCGAATAATGTGACGCATCAAGCTGATCATGCAGTTTGCGACAGCAAGACTATTAACGATTATTCTACCATGGTACCTATTATGGATCCGTTGGAATGCGAAAATCTGATTAGCCAAACAAGTGACGAAGAAGGCCAGTCACAGAACGAGCTTACAATAACGAAAGAAAAGACAAACAACATTAAAGATTCCGCAATCAATCGGAACGTCGTTGAGGGCACCCTAGTGGATTTAGATGATGACGATGATATTACAAATTTTCCAAAGTATCAAGTCGGTTCGACAACCTTAAATGAGGAAAGTGGGAGGACAAATGAACTAGGTTTAGACGACGAAGAGGAAATGGATGAGGTAGAGGAAGAAGAAGAGGATGACGAAGAAGAGATTAATGATTTAGAAAATGATAACAGCAGTAGCAATAAGGCCGGTGCAGCAACTATTGTAACGTCAAATGATCCCAGCCTCAATAATAATACATCTTCGCTTGTACACCGCTACGTCCACGAGCATATTCACCATCATTATCATCATTTCGAAGAAAAAGAATAATAATGAAAGTTCGCTGGTAATAGAATATGAACGAGAGAGAGAGTATGAGCAAAAAATCTAAACATGGGATTATTTTTTTTCCCCCAACATTGAAACTTTGATATTAGTTCCGATAACCGCTCTTACTTCAATATTTTTAACATTGTAGTTAACATGCGTATTTTGCTTTCTTTAGCTCGACCATGCATGCGTGCTTGTGTGCGTGCGTCACCATTTGCATCATCATTTCTTCTTCGTTTTTTTTTACTTCATTTTACAGTTTAAAAAAAAAGTTGTACGTTAAGACAACTTTTCGCGTTACTTAGGGAAAAGCATCCAGAAGCGATAGCGTGAAAAAGTTTTAAAATCATGCATAAAAAAGACCCGTAAAAATAAAATACTTATGTAATAATGAAAGTTTCCTGATAAATGAACTTGCGCACGCACAAAATGCGTTTTTTAAAATCGGAGTATTTTCTTCTTCTTCCTTTTCACTTAATTTCTAAGTCGCCTGTTTAAACATGAAAACTTTGATAGAAATTACGACTCATTTGTTGTTGTTGATATTGTAGATAATGGTGTATGTGAATTCTGCTCTCCTTAGGAATAATTGCGTGCATTCGATGAGACTTGCATGTTAAAAATTTGTCCTTTTCAGCTTAGTCCTATAACAAAATTGTGAAAAGTGACTATAAAAAGTTCGACAGTTGTAGCAGTCTTTACGAAACTTGAAATGTTAGGGGTTTTGTGAAATTTGAAAAAATTGCAAAATCCCAGGGGAACAGGCTGCAATATACAAATCCGCTCAGACTCCGATTAAAATATTTTTATCAGCCGCATGCACCACTATTTAATTGCCCAGTTTTTCTGTCCCTCTCCAAAATATTCGATTCTATTATGGTATACAGAATGAACAACTGCGGGCGATTAAGACACTCAAAATGCCCTAGACATGTATATTTTCGATGATTCCATTTTCCACTAACTACTACTAACTACTAATTTCTTCTGCTTCACTTTGCAAGAGCTTTTAACTCTTAAAGGTGTCTAAGCAGAAAATCTGCTAGGAATTGTATAAAAGGAAAGATTATTTACAAAAATCTATTCGTTATTTGAAAAAAAAAAAAACATTCAAATAACTAATAAACTCTTTAAAAACAAAAAGTAAATAACAAATAAAAAGTGAAACACAGAGTACATTACTAAAATGAAATAAAATTTTAATATGTAAGTGACATCATATATACATATATGTATGTGTATAAAATTATATGCCCTAAAGGAGATTCGCTTGTACTAACATATTTATTTTATAATTTTAAAGTTAACATTGAGGCATTTTTTTTTCGAGTATTTATTCATACACAAATGCTTAAAGATATTATTGAATTTGTTACTATCTATGCCTAAATACAAGTATTTATATTTATATATATATATATATATATATATGTATGCTCGAATATATATAATTTAATAACTGTAGACTAGAATATGAAAAATACGTTCAAGGTAATGACAACCTATTCACAATTTCTGGAGAATTTCTATTAATTTAATTGTTAATTATAAGATATTTTATTAAATGTTTTTAATACAAGATTTACTCAAACCACGATAACATTTACTTCACTAAGTATTTTTTATTTCATTCGCATTCACCTTTTACGCATGAATACATATATATATATATATATATATATATATATATATATATATTATGAATATTTGTATACATGCACTCAGAATGTGAATTGCGTTCATATATATATATATATATATATATATATATATAGGGTATGTTCTTCAAATAAGACGTTTATTTTGGAAATCAGGCAATTGTTGATGAATTCTTATAAAGCATGAATTATAACAGACGGCTGCGCTTATAAATAAAAAATTGTAATCTATTTAAACTATAGATGAAATGTTCGTTCATTTTATATAGTTTTTTTTTTATTTTTTTTTTTTTTTTTTTTTTTTTTTTTTTTTTTTTTTGAAAATATTTCAAACATCTCGATAAGAAAACACAACTTGCCTCCTTTTCAAAATAAAAATAAAAATAAAAACAAGATAAGACTGATTTCTTTAAATTTTTTAAATGTTTACAAATAAATTATAATTTTTTATATTATCTCGAATCTTGTGCTTTTTCAATCAAGCAAAGGCTGCCTTTTTTCACGAGTTTTGATGGGCTAAGTAAAACCATAGATAGCAAATTTTGTCCAAATTTCAGATTTTGCTTTTAAGCAATCGTTAAAACATCATTTCAAATGTTCGGTTATTAGTTTTATATATTATTAGCTATATCTAATAATATATAGTCAGTATAAAAACAAAAATGAATGATTGCTCCTTTCAAAACACCCAAATCTTAATTTGCTTAAAGAAGTGTGTTCTTAATTATCATTTTATCACCTTCTTCTACTGCTAAGCATTATACAATTGATAAAAAAAAAGGTGTACCCCCCCACCCCGCTCGGCATCAAACCTTTTTTTTCCTTTGCTCAAGGGATGTGACTTATTTTGTATATAATAAGGTGAGAGAGTCGGAAAGAAAGAAGGATCGCTCACTGTAACTACCGACATCAAAATAAACTCCACCGCATCAAGATCTGAAGTCATATGCGGTGGTTCCGTTGTCTCTTATTCTTCATCTACTCGGCGCGCAGCTTCATTGTTCAACCTTCGACTTTATCATAAATAATAGCCTTTTAGCCGATTTTATACCCAAGACGTATATAATAGACCAAAATCCCAATTTCTTGAGCCCATTCGAATTTATTAATACCCGGGACACTCAATGCCCGCCCGCAAGAGCAAGACAAAGGGTCCCATCAAGAGAAACTAAAAAGAGATATAAGTTTTTGCTTTTGCTTGGGATTATCGTACTGCAAGTACATATACCAAGAGAAACATAAATTCAATGAGAATTTTTTGCATTTATTTACGTTGACAACAACGCACTGCTAAATGCTGATTACAGAAATTCCTTAAAAGAAAATGATAGACTGCTGTTAAGTTAATTAACAGTGATCAACTTTTACATAGATACGTATGTATATGTGTACGAATAAATAAATTTTAACAAAACTTGAGTTTTGCATAAATAAAATAATAAAAAAAAAAAATGTTTTTCTTTTTCTTTACAATTTTATCTTCCAGAATAAGTAAAAGAGTTTTTCATTTTTTTACATGGACAGCACTGAAGACTGGGAATGCGCTAGATCTGTCCTCAGAGTTTACAAAAACACTCATCAGGGAATCCAAAAAACAAACATATATATATATATATAGATTCGGAAACGATTGAATTCTGTCCGTTTGTCTGTCGTTTGTCTTTCGAACGCAATAGGCAAACAATTGTGATTTAAAACTCGTAGCTAATATTAGTCGAACCAGGAAAGTCGAATATTTGGGAGGGCTATTTCAATGATAAAATGGACATGAATTATCACAATCGTGAAAATAATATTAATAATTTTCTGCTTTTTTCCTCCATAGGATATCGAATCGACATAGGGCTTTATCTCGAAATCAAATTTCGTGCATAAGGTGTCAATTGCTCGCTTCCGTCCTTATTTTTCTTATTATTATTATATTCACAAATTTCATATTCAATGAAAGAAGAATAATAATAACTCCCAAGTTTGTGACAACAACCGACAAACAATCGATTCCTGTCCATGACTGTATATTTTGTTCAGTTTTTTAATTTTCCGCATTTTCTTTTTTTTGTTCTTAAAGGCCTTTATTTTTTTAACTGTTAATGATAGGAACGACGTGATGCTTGTTTGCTTCATCTAGTCAAAAGAAGAAAAGCGCCATCTAGAAATGAAAATAAGCGATTTTTTTTTATCATTTACCCTGCACTGCTAAATTTGGCTCATCTTCAGTCATCAGCATGAAATGCGAGCATACTAAGTTTTTTACATTACTTGCGATTTCTCAAAAGTAATAAAAAAACAGCGGTTCAGATAAATTAAATCAAAATGATCGTTAGCAGTTATGTTTGAAATAATTGAAAATCGCATCGAATTAGGAAAATAAATTAAACTTCGATAAGCAATCATGTATATGCCTTGGACTTACAAAATGAATTGTAAATATAAAGCGGCGAAGGGAAAAGGAGCAACTCATACATCGCTAAACATTTGCCTAAAGAGACCGCAATGGTCCCTATTTTAAGCAAAGGTGTCAGTAAACGTTAGGTATCTAAAATGCGACCCGACTTCATATTATAATCGCTTTCGATATAATTTCTGTTTGGATGCATGAAATGGACGATCGGTTGTTGGTCATTGATTACGCAAACGTTTAAAAGTCTTTCCCAGTGCGCTTCTTTTCACGAATTTGACAAAGGATCATGACAAATGTAGGGAAATGCGCCGTTTGCGGTACGTACGCCTCACTGAAATGTATGGCTTGCAAAAAGGTATACTACTGCGGTAAAGAGCATCAGAAAATTCATTGGAAGAAGGGTCACAAAGCCGATTGTAAATGCTATGAGGTAATTGTTCATACATTTATGTTAATTGTCGCTATCTTTATTAAGTGGAAATTTTTGAATTAAATTGAGAATTTGTTAGGTCGCGTCAAATGAATTGTTGGGGCGTCATTTACGTGCTACGAGAGATATTAAATGCGGTGAAATTATTATGCAAGAATCACCATTGATTTATGGACCCAAAGTAGCAAGCGCACCGTTATGCCTGGGCTGCCATAGCAAATTACCGATCCCTGAAAATAATTATTATAAATGCCGCAAATGCTCCTGGCCTTTATGTGGTCCCGATTGCGAAAGATGCGAACATCATATTGATGAGTGCGAATTAATGTCCTCACGTAATTTCACTGCCAAAATTGATTACATCCCAAGCAACCAAGAGATGGGTAAAAAAGAATCTGCTTACTGTGTGATCCTGCCATTACGGTGTCTTTTTCTTAAGCATAAAAGTCCAGAGGCATTTAAGAAATTGCTAAACCTTGAAGATCATTTACCGGAGCGTATTGATACACCTTTATATAAAGTTCTGAAAGCCAACCTTGTAACCTTTATCAAAATTATATTGGGTATGAATGAATGGAGCGAAGAGGATATTTTACGCGTGGCTGCCGTATTGGATACGAACGCATTCGAAGTTCGACAACCTGCCAAAGAACGAAAAGTGCGCGCTGTGTATCCCACGGCTGCTATGTTTTCGCATAACTGCATTTCAAATGCACGCCCCGCCTTTAACGAACTAATGCAGATCGTATGCATAGCCAAAACCGAAATTGCTAAAGGGGATGTAATTTCTATTTCATACACCCAACCATTGAAGAGCACCTTAATGCGTCGTCTACATCTCGCTCAGGCTAAATGCTTTGACTGCGTCTGCAATAGATGTAAAGATCCTACGGAACTTGGTATTTTCGCGGGGGCAATACTATGCAGCAGATGTAAAGTTGGAAAGGTTTGTATATCTGCAGGCACTTTATAATATCATGCTTTCAAAGAATAGACTTTTCTCCCGGATATCTTAGATTATCTCTACCAATCCCTTGGACAATTCTGCCGTTTGGCAATGCCAGCTGTGTCCGCATAAGTTATCTGCAAAGCAAATTAATTTAGGTAATGCTGCTTTGCAGGAGGAACTTAATGCATTGAATAAAACGTCACCTCGGTTTTTGGAAGAGTTCCTACTAAGATATCGCGACACTTTACATGAAAAGAATACACATGTTTTACAAGTAAAATATGCTCTTATTCAACTCTACGGTAATATCCCTGGTTTTTATTTGCATGGTAAGCATAATTTTGCTTGCTCAGCTAATATATAATAGATTTTGTTCGATAAGAAATGAATGATGCTGCAATTAAACGAAAAATCGAATTGTGCCTAGAATTACTAGAGGTCGCCGATGTAATTGACGCTGGCTGGAGTATTTTCAGAGGTAATATCCTAATGGATCTGCAGGAAGCTTCAGTAATGCAAGCGAAGAACGAATACCTAAATGGGCTTCTAACTCGTGAAGCTGTACAAGTACAGTTAATTTTTCGATCAACTATATTTATATTTCAAAAAAATCTATTGTTTAGGAAAAACTTGCAGAAGCCATGCAATTATTAAATGAGGCCATGAATATTATGAAAGTAAATTCGGACGTAGAATCGGTCTCACTCGAACGCATACAGCGCTTAGCCAAAGAATTGGATGTCGATATTTGAAGACAGCTATGATTCATTTTCGATCGTCTAAAAGTGTTTTAATAAGTATTTAAAATAACTCTATATGTAAAACTATTCGCATTATATTTGATCATCACTCTTGCAAGGTAACGTTTCTGGATTGTATTTTGATCACAACTCATGCAAGGTAACGTTTCTGAATTGTATTTAATCACAACTCATGCAAGCTAATGTTTCTGGATTGTATTTTGATCATAACTCATGCAAGGTAACGTTTCTGGATTGTATTTGTTGTTAATGAACACACCTATGAAATGGCTAAAGTGGCTACACTATTATTGGAATGGTTTTAATTCCATTATGTTCTTTCGTCGCTTTTATTTGCTTGCTAAACATTTTAAACCAATTTTTCGGCAAGTAAATTATTTATTATTTATTTGTAAAGCGTAATTAAAGTGCAATTCTTTTCAAATTTCTGTCTTTAAATATAAATCAAATATGTTTTTCTCCGATAAATAAATTAATCGTTGCGCAGAGTTGTAATTTTCGATTCTGTTCTTTTAGTTTTATATTACCTTAAGTCTTAAATTCTGCAACTTGTATATAATGCCCACTTCAACTCATTCACTTTGTATGCAATGTGCTCTGCAGCTTGTTTCGCAACATTTCTTAAAAATCCCTACATGATAGCAAAAACAGAATATATCTGTTTCGTCATAATCACTCTATATAGAAAAAAGGAAAAAAAGAAAAGACGCTTAATATAGTATTAGAGAGCCTATTATTGTTATATAAACGTAGGCAGTAGTAGTGATTATCTTTAAACTTAAAGAAAAGTTTTGCGTATTTCAGTCTATTCAGAGGGACTTGTTCAGTAGTTGATGTAGTATAAGGTGCACCTTACTTAAATATGCATATTGTTCATACATCACAGTTATTGAATATTTTATTACAAAGAAATATTTAAAGACTATTGTTAAAAAATTTACCAGGCTAATGTGTAGCTGACGTTCAAAATTTTATATTATTATTGGATTTAGTAAAATGCTAAATTTATACGATTTTCTATAACAATTTACGGTATTTTGCAAGGCTTCAATTACAGGGCATGTATTACTTTTGCCGACTTACATTCACGTTTAAATCGGCAAAAAAATGCACATTTTCTTATTATTCTTAATCGCATCACAAACAAGGAAAGATTTATGCCTGGCTTTACAGAGAGGCAATAGCCATCCAATTTTACCATCAAAAAAAAAAAAAAAAAAACAATGCACTAATTTATTACTATTTAATTGAACAGCCAGTGGCAAAACTATAGCAATCTACTTTTGGAAGTAAACAAATTGTGCAACAACAATCCCAACAATCTCAGAAGGACTTTATCCCATTAGAGATCTTTTCATATCAAAAGCCTGATTTAAGAGGAAAACAGTAAGGAGTTTTCGGTAAAAAAATTTCAATTTTGATGTCAAAGTTCTTTGGCTCTCTCGAGCTATATAACACAAAAATAATCATCTTAAAAAATGGAAAGTGCAAAAGTACCAATTTTTTTTTGGAGGGAATTAGAACTGAAGAAGTTAAAATCGCACTGATTGCGCTTTAAGTGAAATGACGTCAAACAGATTGTCAAAAAGTGCGATGATTGGAAGGATACCGTTTTCACCGTCTATTTTGAAAATGGTAGGGTATGTTTAAATACTTTACATACATACCGTTATTTGCTGGGATGACATGCAAAAGCAGAAAGGGTAAGTTCAGTTCAATATCGAAACTGCCAAATGCTTGGACAAGGCGAACACTTTTGTCATTTAAAGCGGAAATTTCCTGTTTGCGATGGGAAGCATAAGATCGCTGATTGCTTTGATAACTTCATTGTATCGTAGACTCTTTGCCCGTACAATTAATGAAAATGAAAGAGCAAGCAATCAAACGGCTGCTAAGGAGCAGCGTTACTACCGTTACCGCAATATATCCGTAAAAGTCTCCTAATTTGAATTTTGGATAAAATGTCTGATTTTCTTGTCATTTCCTTGTCTCTTATAATATCTATCTAATTATCTAAATAAATGGAAAATAAAGTTAAATGCAGAGAAGACGCAAGTCATCCTTTTTATCAGAGACTGCCTTTTTCCCTTCATGAAATTCCTTTTTCTGACCACTTTAAACATTTGAGAATTATGCTGGACAAAAAGGTAATCTTCCGCCGCATCGTGTTCAGCAAGCATACACAAATACAACATCGCCATAAAAATGCGAAATATCGATTAACAAGCAAAAATTCTAAACTGAGCTCTGTAAACAAGATTCTTTTATGTTGTTCTTTAATCAACTAGATTGTATCGCTATCCCGTATGGGATAACTGTGCTCTAACCCACATCGCAAAGCGCAACAAATATTAATTCGTCACTTATATGACAACATTTTTGTAAATTTTAAATTAATTAAATTAAATAAATTAAATTTTAATAGGATAATTTCTACAATCCTAGGAGCGACATTTAACTTGAATCGGAGGTTCTTTTTTTATAGACTTTCATTTACTACGTACATCATAACCATTGGGTCAATGCTAATACTTTTTATGCTTGAAGTTATAATGATATAGAATTAAGCAAACGTCTAGTATACTTAAATATGCAGATAAATGCAGATAGTTCGTGCGAACTTAGTCTTTGTCTTTGTACAATAAAACCGACTTTGAATTATGAACTTCGAGATGAAGGCTATCTTTTGCAAGAAACAGTAGATGATAAAAGTGAAATTTTTGCTGGCAAGCATTGTGAACTTGGCATCACTCATACAGCTGCTAGTTTTAACTTTAAGAGAGTGCGTGTGGAAAAATATATTTTAAGCTCAAGCAATTTTAGAAAAAAGTAACTAAAACATAACATTTATTAGTTTTGCTCTCGTCTGAAAATAAAGCAAATAAATTGTGAATTTGTTAAATTATGGCGAATATAACGGCAGCGGTGATAGCGAACCGCAATAAAAAGCATTTCCTTGGTGTGCCAGCTCCATTAGGTTATGTTGCCGGCGTAGGTCGTGGGTAGGTACAGATCAGTTATGTGTGATGTATGAATAATCGATGTACTCCTTTTAGGGCCACTGGATTTACTACTCGATCTGATATTGGTCCAGCACGAGATGCGAATGACGTATCTGATGATCGCCATGCACCACCTGCATCCAAACGTAAGAAAAAGGATGAAGAAGAAGAGGAGGATGAAGATTTGAATGATTCCAACTATGACGAGTTCTCTGGCTACAGTGGGTCATTATTTTCTAAAGATCCTTACGATAAAGACGACGAAGAAGCAGATGCCATTTACGACTCTATTGACAAGCGTATGGATGAAAAGCGTAAAGAGTATAGAGATCGCAGGCTAAGAGAAGATTTGGAACGATACCGCCAAGAGAGGTAAGCCAATCCATACAGATTGCATAAGGGGGAGCTTATAAGAAGATTTTATTAAGAAAAAGTTCTATGATTTTTGCTGAATCATGTAAATAATTTGGTTCTCTTTCTACTTAGACCAAAAATTCAGCAACAATTCTCGGATTTGAAAAGATCGTTGGCCACGGTAACTGCAGAAGAATGGTCTAATATTCCCGAAGTGGGCGACAGTCGTAATCGTAAACAGCGTAATCCCCGAGCAGAAAAATTTACACCTCTGCCAGATAGTGTACTGGTTCATAATTTGGGCGGAGAAACAACTTCAGCCATAAACCCCTCGTCAGGATTAGCATCAATGGTTCCTGGAGTAGCTACGCCTGGTATGTTAACACCTACTGGAGACTTAGATCTGCGTAAAATCGGCCAAGCCAGGAACACGTTAATGAATGTGAAGTTATCTCAAGTATCTGATTCAGTCACTGGTCAGACAGTGGTTGATCCTAAAGGATATCTTACCGACTTGCAGAGCATGATTCCTACATATGGAGGAGATATTAACGATATAAAGAAAGCTCGTTTGCTCCTAAAAAGTGTTAGAGAAACTAATCCTAATCATCCACCTGCGTGGATTGCCTCCGCCCGTTTGGAAGAAGTCACAGGAAAAGTGCAAATAGCTCGCAATTTGATAATGCGGGGTTGCGAGATGAATCCTCAGTCTGAGGACCTATGGTTGGAAGCAGCACGTCTGCAGCCAATCGAAACTGCTAAAGCGGTGATTGCTCAAGCTGCACGACATATTCCCACTTCTGTGCGCATTTGGATCAAGGCTGCTGATTTGGAAATGGAAGTTAAAGCAAAGCGAAGGGTTTATCGAAAAGCTTTGGAACACATACCCAATTCAGTTCGTTTATGGAAAGCGGCCGTAGAACTAGAAAATCCAGACGATGCTCGAATTTTATTGTCTCGAGCCGTCGAATGCTGTAACACTAGCGTAGAATTGTGGTTAGCTTTAGCGAGACTTGAAACATATGATAACGCTAGAAAAGTTTTGAACAAAGCTCGAGAAAATATTCCCACTGATCGCCAAATATGGACTACTGCTGCGAAATTAGAAGAAGCTAACAACAATATTCACATGGTTGAAAAAATTATTGATCGTTCACTAACTTCTTTGGCAGCCAACGGTGTTGAAATCAACCGGGAACATTGGTTCCAGGAGGCAATAGAAGCAGAAAAATCTGGAGCAGTACGTTGTTGCCAGGCCATTATTAAGGCAGTCATAGGAATAGGTGTAGAAGAGGAAGATCGGAAACAAACGTGGATGGACGATGCGGAATATGTAAGTAAAGAGTTCTATAACAATTGCGAACTGAAATTGAATAGTTTTTAACGATTCGAAAATGAATAACAAAATTGTTTGTTGTTGTTGTTTGAGTCGGTCGTAGTCTTATCATCTCGCTAGAGTTCATTAATTCTTTCGAATAAAATTGTTCCCAAGAGTTTTTCTTATTAGAAGCAGAATTTTAGCGAGTCTAAGTCGTAAGTCTAACGGCGATTTTAAGGATTTATCTCGATATTTTTTTAGAAGTCCATGTAATGATTGTTGGATGTGAATACGATTCTTTTTGTTTCCTTATTGCTTCCAGTGCGCGAAAGAAAATGCGTTTGAATGTGCACGCGCCGTTTACGCTCACGCTTTGCAAATTTTTCCATCGAAGAAGAGCATATGGTTGAGAGCCGCCTATTTTGAAAAAAATCATGGTGCACGCGAATCGTTAGAAGCGTTACTGCAAAAAGCAGTAGCACATTGCCCTAAATCGGAAGTATTATGGCTAATGGGAGCCAAGTCGAAATGGTTAGCTGGCGACGTACCTGCTGCTCGAGGAATACTTTCGTTGGCCTTCAAAGCCAATCCCAATTCGGAAGATATTTGGCTAGCAGCTGTCAAATTAGAATCAGAAAATTCTGAGTATGAGAGGGCTCGCCGTTTGTTAGCTAAAGCGCGTGGATCGGCTCCAACTCCCCGTGTTATGATGAAATCCGCACGCTTAGAGTGGGCTCTTGATCGATTAAGTGACGCCTTGCGTTTATTAGACGAAGCTGTTGAAGTTTTTCCTGAGTTTTCTAAACTATGGATGATGAAAGGACAAATTGAATATCAACAGAAGCGCATAGCAGAAGCTAGTCAAACTTACAATCAAGGCATAAAAAAGTGTCCGTCTTCAGTCCCATTATGGTTACTTTCAGCTAACTTGGAAGAAAATCGGGGTGCTCTAACCAAGTCACGATCGATTTTAGAAAGGGGTCGCTTGCGCAATCCCAAAACACCTAAACTATGGTTAGAGGCTATCCGTGTAGAACTGCGTGCAGGCCTTAAGGAGATTGCGGGCACTATGATGGCTCGAGCCCTTCAAGAGTGTCCTAACTCTGGCGAGTTGTGGGCTGAAGCTATTTTCATGGAATCTAAACCATCAAGAAAAACCAAATCTGTAGATGCTCTCAAGCGGTGTGAACATGACCCGCACGTGCTCTTGGCTGTATCAAAATTGTTTTGGTCTGAACATAAATTTTCAAAATGTCGGGATTGGTTTAATCGAACGGTAGGTATATATATGTTCACTGCTATGCATACCCAATAGATAACAGTATTGTTACTTACTTTAGGTGAAAATTGATCCTGATTTGGGAGACGCTTGGACTTATTTCTATAAGTTCGAACTGCTCCATGGTAGTGAAATTCAACAAAAGGAGGTATTGGAGCGTTGCATTGCAGCCGAACCGAAACATGGCGAAGTTTGGTGTACGGTGAGCAAAAATATTAAGAATTGGTGCTTTAAAACTCCAGACGTTTTAAAAGCCGCGATCAAGGAGCTCGCTATACCCATATAAGATTTTTTTTAAGTTACATAGAAAAAAAGAGAATTCATCCTTGGCATTGTAATCGTGATTAAGAATTAATTTTAAAAAGCATTTTCGCTGGGTTGTTAAAGAAGTGCACGTTTCTTAAGATTTTTAAGCAAATTTGCCAATGGTTGCTTTCTGTGGTGTAGAAAACCCCAGCATCAAATATGGATTTGATTTAACGAAAAATCGTCAAATTATTTTTAAAAATTCGTCTTTAGAGAATTCATCAGCAGAATGCATTTTCAAATATAAAAGACGAACTAATTATTGACCTCAAAAGATCTGCTGAAAATCATGACAAAATTAAAAATGAACAGCGGCATTGGAAGTACCCGCACCCATGTTATACAATTATAGTGAAGTATTCGGTGATTTTATTTATATGTATTAGTAAATTATTACTTCTGCGTGCGTATCTATATATTAACTATTTGTAAATATCTTCAAATACATCATAAATAAATTCACAGCATCATCTCTTATAAGCTACTAGCTATTAAACTATTAAAGATTGTCGAACATTTTCAATTTACTTCATGTTGCAAGCGAATTGCAGAAATTGCACGAAATTTTAATATTTAATAATTTCTATATTTAGTATTAGCTTCTGACGGGTTAGTTATGTGTTCTTGACCGGCCTGACGTATTAAAATGACTTCGTTTCTTTTTCCTAATGTTAAAAGAGCTCAGGTCATGAAAATGAAGAGAAAGTTGAAACTTTAAATTCAATTGTGAACTGAGTGGAATCTGGCCAAAAAACAAAAAAGAATTAACAAGACAAGTAAGAAAATTATATTCGACTATAACTTGTGGTGTGTGTAGTGGTGTGTTGTAGTTTATGACTGATGAGCAAAAAACCCCCTATTCTCGCTTTCATAAACGGGGCTGTCTTTAGCTCTTCTATGTACAATAAATTGAAATCCTTTTGCCAAATTTGAAGCTCTTCTCTTGACGCTTGACGCGCGCAGAAGTATATTTATCACACAAATCGACGGAAAATGGCAGATAACGGAAGGACAGACATAGTACTCAATATTTGATGTTGACGAAGAATATATATATGTACATATATAGAGAGAGGGTCCGTGAAGCCTGCATGTGTACAGACAATAGTCAATAGTTTCTGTCTTCGTATAGGTACTGTACGACCGCCTATAGAATGTACGCGCAAATTTTTATAGTAACGAGCAAAAAATCGATTTTTTTTTTTTTTTTTTTGCTTTTAATAAAGAAGGTGCTCTCAGTTAACGTGGCACAGTAAGCGTGTCCTCCGGCCGATTTGGCCCAACTTCAATATCGAGCTTTTGCTCGAGCTTTTTGTGGCCAGGTGGCCACTTTTACCATCGACAGTGCACTTATAACACGATTCAGAATTTGATGATGATCAAGAACATATATGTAGTTTGCGGGGTCTCCGAAATTTGCATCTGGATATTGCAATCGCTTTCTACACGTGAAGGGAGGAGTGCTTGACAATTAGCTCGACACAAAGTACGAGAGTGCTGAGTATAATACCGGCCGCGAACATGACCAGAGCATATCGGCATTCTGTTATTCCTACCGAAATGAAACCGACCGCACCGCCTTCGCATTTAGGTTTTTGAGGAAACCATTTTCGCTCTTCGCGATTCATGAGACCTATTTCACGTTGCCAGCGTAATCTGCAAAAGAATGGGCTTCAATTTGAAAGCTACTAATGGAAAAGATCAAATGATTACTGACTGGCGACGGAAGAGTTCTTTGTATGGAAAATTTTTCCTTGTAGGGATGGCGATAATTGGTAATTGGAAAGCTTCCAATTCTTTGAGTCCACATTTTTCCGGCTCATTGAATGTATCACTAATTATTTGATATCCGGCCTGTAATTCGACTTGATAAGCGAAAAGACCCGTTCGCACTTTTTCCATTCCAACCATAGGACGTATATATATATTTTCTCCTTTGGAAGCGATTTTTTTATGATACAAAAGATTGGTAACAGGATCAGTCGACTCCTGGTTATGTTAACAATTAATGCTTACGCTAGAATGGGTTTGAATGGGAAGCTTCTACTCACATTGAAATATATTTTGTTATATACGGTGTCCTGCACGCCAACTTCCAAAGGAGATTGGGTTAAATCATGGAGCGATTTGATGGCCTCGGAGGGACTTTGTAAAAGAGCGACAATATTCGCTGAAAATGAGGTAAACAAAAACAAATTGGCCACAAATGTTGTAAAGATGACAACACGGCAAGATCGGTTCGTCACGTTCAAATAGAATCCCTGCTGGCACATCGCTCCCCACACAAAGACAGCACAATCCCAATAATCCATATTATGTTTGTAAGGGGAAAACAGTAGCTCAAGGATAAAAACTAATATCGTAAAAACTATCAGAATCACCAACGCAATCCAAACATCATTTTCGAATGGCATGGCAAATATATTGGCCACTGCGGATAGAGAAGGCTGGCGAAACATGATGCCTGCCCGAATACGATATGTTTCGGCTATAAAGTCGCAAAGCGCAATACGATCAAGGCGCATGAAAATGGCCATTTGACCAAAGTCCAGCTCGTGACGCTGAAAGCGCCCCATTAAACCATCAAAAGAACCGTTTGGCTGACGCCAGCCATAATTATCCATTTGATGGGTATTGAAGCTGTAAGTGATTTGAAAAGTAGCGCCTTATAAACGTGTATAGTAGCGAGCTTACTGCATATTTAATTTGTTGGCCAATTCTAATGTTAAGCGATTGTTAACTTTAGATATTGTATCGATGTGGCGCAGAGATAGGTCTTCTATGTTTGTAAACATGTCCGGAAATGCTATCACCAAGCCGGTATTAAAAGTAATATTCTCTAAATTTTCACGATATGAAATGGGTGACCCGAACTTCTGAAGATCACCAATCATTTGCCACGAATGAGAAAAATTCCGGCTGATTGGTAATTGTTTGGAAGCCTTAAAATTCGCCACTTTAAATATATCCGAGAGGATAAATGATTTTAAAGGCAATGCGGCAAGGATTCGAACTTCGCTGTCGGGTGGTATAAATATGTCTCGATCTTCCAAGGCTGCCACATCGTCAGTGTCTTGCGTTACTAACAACCAAAAACGATTAGTTGTAAAATAATTATGCTCAGGAGCAGCCGACCAACGTAGTACGTTGAGACCGCATTCGCTATTAAAGTTTGCCAAAAAAACCCCAATTTTAAAAGATAAGGCTTTCATGTGAAATTTCAAGGGACGTCTGGTATCGTTATCAGTGCGAAATGAATTACTTGGGCGATGAATAGGTGCTGCCGGTGTGTCCTGCAGGTAATCCCGACCGGACCAAACATGTACAGAGAAACCTTGTGCCATCAGGTAAGTCGTCAGACTGTCAGTTGATAAATTCAAAGAATCTAGAAAAAGAAGTGCTTAGGTTACGATAAAATTTATATAAAATATTTTTCAAAATTCAATTCAATAACTGCACGGGCAGATAATCAGATCAATGCTTCGCACACTCTGATATCGATAATAAGCAGTCAATATCTCGTACAATAACGGTGGATCTTTAGCTTGTAGTAGTAGTGCGTTTACAGAGTTCGATGGACTGCAAATAACGGCGGCATTAAAAGTCAACCACATTATCATCTTTGGTGCCGTTGATAGTTTCATTATGAAATTGTTGCTTTTTTTTTGTGTTTTATTTGTTTTATTGGTTTTTATTTCCGTTATGATGGAAAGCGATTCTAATGTGGTGTCTATCCGTATCCCAGCGAAAGGTATCTGAAATAAGCTTTTATTTGGATTGCTTTACTGTCTAACGAGGATACGAAAATCCATGCATACCGAGGTGTGTGCGTGCATTTCCGATGCTTTATTAGAAAAAATTATTCAAATTAATTCATTTTGATTTCTAATTGAATTCAGATAATTGCTCTTTGCATGCAACTTGCAATCGAAGCAAAATTAAATTCATTTAATATGTGCTTAGATAAGTGTCGGTGACAGGTGTTTGTGACGAGTTCTAATAGACATTTACAAAATAATTCATTGACATTGTATAGCATTAGGTAGAAATGGATACTTGATCCATTTTTTTTTAAAGGACCCCTGTACCCTTTTTACACTCATCACCGAAGGATGGGGGCTTATATTCATTTTGTCAAAACGTTTGCAACGCCCAGAAGGACGCATCAGAGACTCCACAAAGTATATATATATCTTGATCTGTGTCAAATTCTAAATCGATTTAAGCATGTGCGTCTGTCCGTCTATATAATGTCTGTTGCAAGCACTCTGTTGGCCGCGAAAGTGAAGCTATCGACCCCAAATTTGGCAAAAACATTGCAAGTGCTTCCAAGCGGGTTGAACAAATCGGTCGAAGGGCACGCCCCCAGCTCGACGTAAAGGTATTGAAAAAATAAGGTATATAATTTCTTGGCCAGTTTGAAATGTGAAATGCACCTAAACATGTCCGACTGTTCGTCTGTCCATCTGTCTGTTTACGTAATTTTGTAGTATTTGGGGTAAACATTTTCCCGTTAGCGAAAATGAAGATATCGCCTACAAATTTGCAAAAGAATTTGGAATTGAACTAAACTTTTCGAAAGACACGCCTACAACGCCCATATGCTACTTCGAGAAAAACTTTCATTTCGAAAATAGGAGAAATTAACTGCGTCCACTCCATTTTATAGAGCACAAGAATTTTGTTTTTTTAGTTCTTTTGTATTTCTTTGGGGTAAACGGTGATGGGTATAAAAGATTCGCTTCCGACCGAATTGTTTTCATTTATCATATATGAATTAAAAATTGTTACGTAAAAATTTAATTCTTTTCGTTATTTAAAAATTTTTTTTATTTCTTTTTATTTTTTTTTTATTTTTTTTTAATACGTATAACAAGTTGAAATGTCAAGTGTAGGCGAGTGTACTTGGGTCGTAGCTATAAAGAGTGCCGATTGGGCAAACAACCTCAAGGCTGGGTCCGCTCTCCCCCTTTCTTTTCCTCACTTCTTCTTAATCCCTGAGCATTTGGCCGTATTAAAGGAAAACAAGTACGAAAAGTATATTTGGTTGCGATCGAATCTATTAGGTCCATCACCATTATCGTACAAAAGATTGAAACAAAGGGAAAATATGTATTTAAATATTTCATAATATTGAGTGGTCGTGGCTGGTTTTTTTTATTTTTGTAGAATAAGTTTGTGGAACTTTATAATGTGCGTCTATTATAGTTGATGAGCAACGAGTAAAAGACACGGAACGTGTTGGCGTTACAGTGTAGTGCAGTGTGTTCTGTGACCTGTTTCGAATATTTTCAAATTCTTTTGCAAATTTGTAGGCGATATCTTCCTCTTTACGAATTGGAGAATGTATACCATAGATATGACAAAGTTCGTCATATGGACGGATGGCCAGACGAATAGACGAACCGACGGACATGCTTAGGTACATTCCAAATTTGAAAATGGCTATAAATTTATTTATTTTATAAAATTAAATTTTGATACATTTTTTCCATTTTTGTACAGATACTACAGCATCGCCCATAAAGTATACCTTCAAATTTTTTGGAAGATTTTCAGATTTGTTTGCTGTTGTTTACGAGTAATGAGCAAAAGAATTACTTTTTGCTTCTTTTGCAAAACAGAGGTGTTTTCAGTTTGCGTGGTAGTGTGGTCGTGTCCTTGAGCGTATTTTGCCCATTTTCAATACTAACCTGCGTACAAGAACTTCCAATATATTTGCCAAATTTGAAGTCGATAGGTTCATTTTCGCAGCCAGGAGAAGGTTTACAACAGATATTATACAGACGGACAGACAACCACACGGACAGACGGCAATCTTTAAATCGATTCAGAATTTAATGCTGATCGAGACTACACTTTGTGTGATCTCTACAATTTTCTCCTGGGCGCTGCAAATGTTTTGACGAAATGAACATACCTCTCATCCTTCGGTGACGCGTATAAAAAAACAAAAGAAAAGTAATCATAAATATTAAATTAAATTAAATACTAGAAAGATTTAAAGATCTGTTCTGTTATCTTAGTTCATGTCAATCAATTTAAAATTAACGGACTCAAAATTACTTAAAAGAATAAAGTGTAACGTTGCTATGATTACCTGCGAAAATAAAATGAAAAGAAAGATGAAAAAAAATATATATCTAGATATATCTATATTATAGATTATATATCTATAATAGAGATTATATTAACAATATGTATGACATGTATGGGAGAGAATAGATGACTCTCCAACATATGGGGCAAAGTAAAGCAAAGAGTATACGAACATTACGGCCTTCGACATCTAGCCTGCCTAGACATCTATTGCGAACCTGGTCGTTGCCAATACTGCCGGGCAAATTAATGTGCGTTTACTCAGTCGTGAGGTCAGTTGATAATTTTTTTTTTGTAAGTGTGCTGAGGAATCCCTGAGGAATAAACGCGTGTGTCTTTCTTTCTTCTTTACTCAACAATTCTATCTGAAAATTCTCTTTCTACCCATCCTCCAGTTATTGAGCTTGTAAAAGGTATAAATTGCCAATTATTTGAATACTTCGTAACCCAATTTACTCCGCTTCGTGCCATTGAATAGTGTTAACTAGTGAATTGATAATTCAATGTTTAGGGTAGCGAGAAGAGAGAGAGAGAGAGAGAGAGAGAGAGAGAGAGAGAGAGAGAAGAGAGAGAGAGAGAGAGAGAGAGAAAGTTAATGCATCAATTTACATAAGGTAGGCTTTTGCAAATATTTTTTCTCAACTGTATTTATTTTTTCAATCCTATATTGTTATGTAATTTTGATAAATATGTTCGTCGCGTTTGGAAATGAGATTGTATGAGAGTGTATGTGTACATCGGAAACTATGTAAAGTTCATATAATTGCATCCTACACCATTTGTGGTACGGAGTACATTAAATTAGTGCGGTCGTATATAACACGCAGAGTGGCTTAAGATAGACATAACTTTTATTATACCGATCGATTCAGAATCATAATCTGAATTGATCTAAATCTGTCTGTCTGTCTGTCTGTCTGTCTGTCTGTCTGTCTGTCCGCCCAACCGTTTAATGTCTGTCCATGCAAATTTATGTTCAAGCTATAGGTCGCAATTTTTGATGAATTTTGATACAATTTGGTACAGTGACATGTTTTGACTCAAGGACGAATGCTTTTCCGGTCAAATTGTAATTTTCAAAATTTCTCGGCAAAAGTGGCTAAGTAGTAGCATTTTGGGCGCATTTCGGCGCATTTCGGGTGTTCTTAATTGGTACGAAAACTTTAGACCGACTGTGGCAATTTTTGAACCCCCCTACCATCCATCCATCCATCCGTCTACCATCTACGTCTAATTTTGAATGCTGGCCTATGTAAGAATTAAACTTTCACTAGATTAGGTTGAAAGGAGATATAATTTTTGTATTCCATAATAAAAATAAGAACTGTGTTAGACAATGTGCTGTAGGGCATTTAAATGTCGGCCTTGCCCGTGCTACTACAATGTTCCTATTTGTTTTTATTATTGATTGAAACATTTTAAAGTTGAAAAGAAAATGGAACACGATTTCCACGATTTGTGGAAAGTTTAATTGATTGCATGATTAATTTAAGCATTTAACATTAAACCTAACTGCGTATATATATATCAATGTCTTCACCTAGTTAACCATTACAATTAATTCATAAATAATGACCTTGGTCTTAATAGGTTGAGTAGTGTGAGTTGGGGGTTTTTTTTTACTTTTTTGTCAAATGAAATGATGCTAAGTGAGCGCATACATTACGGTTTACAGTTGTGCACATCAGAGTTAATCCAGCGTTGCTACAATGAATGCTTATTTTCCGTGCATCTTTAGGAGATTAATAAGTTTTCCTTGTTAGCCTACACCCTCGTATTTGTTAGCAGTAGGAAATCAGAAGAATCTGTACGCTTGTAAAGTTCTTGAGAAGCGTTGAAAATTTATTAAATAAATGCGAATATTCGATTTACCTTAAATTCGATTCAATGAATCGAATAAAAAATTGTATGAATTGTATAAAAACGAAGGAATTATTGTCGATGCCCACACACACATATTTAATACATTATTGTAAAAGTATGGAAAAAAGATGTATCATTACTGTTGTCGTTCATTGTATCTCTCGCTAGAGAGTATAACTTTGGCCGAGAAAAGGGCAAAGAAAACACAAATTAACTCAACACTTAACACCTGAGTAAACTAACTGTAGCGATTGCAGGGGGGGCGGTATTCAGAAGCACATGCTATTGTTGTGTTAACTAGTTGTTGAAAGTGAAATTACTGAACCCAAGGAATTTGTAGAAGAGTGCGGCATTGCGAGCATCTCTCTGGCGGAGACAATTATCTTATGTTATGACAACAGATGGCCAGGGTGTGATGTTGGCTTAAACCCCGACAATGGACAAATGAAACGTATTTGTTAAGCTGAAATACGGCTGTTTACGAATTATATGTGTATACAGTTGTGTACGTGCGTGTATGTGCATGTGGGGTTTGATTATGCACTCGTTACGTACATGCATACATGCATGCGTGAATGTAATAAAATAGAAAGGTGTTGGCTAAAGTGAAATGCTCGAATAGTCGCTACTTGCTGCGATACAGAGAAAATTAAATTTTAATCAGTATTCGAGCGATGCGCATCGGTGTACATATATTTACGTATTAAGGCAAAATTTATTAGTTTATTAGAGGTTTATAGTCACGTATTTCAAGCTCGATTTGGATCAGGATCGAATGCTTACGCCTTAAACGTTAGCTCCAATTTTCTCATCTTGCCTTCTTCTTTATATCATTTTGTTTTAATATTTACATTTCGACCATTTGCGGTAACGATATATGAAAATTGAAGGTATGTATGCGAACCAGATCCAGATGGACTTTTAATAGATACATCGTTCATTATTTCAAGCGATGTCCGTCTGTCAGTCGTATATTCATGCGTTCTTGTATTCAATTCTCAAGATATTTTAATGAAATTTCATGTATTGATATCTGCTCCGGCACGAGGGCAAACGCTATTCCCCAGATTGCATTGGATTGAATCATTTTCGGGATCACTTTCCTTATCGTGATCAGAAATGAAAATTTTGGATGGGTTATATATGCTCTTTACAACAAATAAAACTTTTTTTATCACAGAAAAATGAAATTTTTATAACAATCAATGAACGGACGGAGGCATATTCGCTTTGTTAGAACGTTTGCTAAACTCAACTTCAACTCATACTTCAACGACCTTGTAAAGTATAAATATTCTTTCTCTCTTGAAACCCCTCTTCCGTTTGTATGCCTGTTTGTGATAATATTCCTCCGGTCGCAAAAATTAAGATATCGGTTTGGAATTTGGCAAATGGATTGAAGGTTCTCGCTGACAGGCAGGTATTGGAATCAATCAATTAATCAAATCGTATGCCTACAGTGCAGCGTAAGCTTAAAACGTTTCGAAAGGGGACACAAGTAAATAAATTGATATTTAATTTTTTTCGTTTTGTCGGAATTTTTGCTTTAAGATAGATCTTATGGGTACGAAAGACTCGGCCATAGCCCAAAGTAATTTTTTTAACTTCCTGCTAGTGCTTTATGATGAAATCTATTTTACAAACTGGAGACACTTGCTATGTGTGCTAAGTCCAAAGCTACTCGCGACAATTCCGAACACAAGTTATTTATTATTCACTTTAAAAAATGTAGACGAAGTCGACTGAAGGTTAGAATCCACACCTAGACACATATAGGGTCTCCCATGCCATATATAAGCCTTTATATGGTAATAACATATAATTTTTGATATTTTATGATGTAACTAAGTCAACAATTATATTAGGCCAAGTGATGGGGGGTTGGGGGGTGCGTTGGGGTATTTAAGCATAGGCCTAACCCGAGCATAACGTTTTCACTTATTCGTACTTAAATTTAATGACAATATGGAGAGTTTGTAATGGAGGCTTCTTTTTAGTGTTAATTATAGCAAACACACACAGCTATCGTAGAATTTAAATGAAATCATAGTCCGCTGTTGTTATGTGTTTTTCTAAGAGTTTTCGGATGTTTATCCTAGTTTTGCGCTTCCTTTTGCAATGTCCAGATATAAAGAATGTTGTGTGGAACCGAAATACTCTCCATGTTCTATGTTCTCGAAAGAGTGGACAGAACGTTCAAATTGTGTTCTAATATATCTTTTTTTTTTTTTTTTTTTCAGCCGATCAATTTCACGATTTTCACATGTGCCTAACAAATTCACGAATGATCATAAACTTAAAAAAAAAATCAAAAATTTCAGTATGTTTTCATCTTTCTTCTTCTTCATCATTCTTATTATAATTAATTGAAAGCCGCAG
Organism: Glossina austeni; assembly: GCA_000688735.1. Lineage (NCBI taxonomy): Eukaryota > Metazoa > Arthropoda > Insecta > Diptera > Glossinidae > Glossina > Glossina austeni. Next base: position 2,824,327 of record KK502410.1, on the reverse strand, counting down.
GAATAAATTGCAAGCGTAAAGTTTAAAACCACTAGTATAATACTAAGGCTAACGGCTTCCATGAGAAGCGTATTAAATTTAATTTTTAATTGAAAAGCTGAAGATGATATGTGTTCCTCATCACAAAAAAGAAATAAAGTTTTCGTAAAGTATTCGTTTTAAGATGGATCGAACTGAACGTTCCCCCCGTTGGCCGATCTCCACTGTTTTTGCGCAAAATTTTTGGGTAACCTTAATTAAAAAAAAAAAAAAAAAAAAAAAAAAAACTGCTTGAGCTAATATGTACCCAAGAAGAATACGCAAAGCGTAATTAATTTTCAAATTTCACATATTTTCAATATATTTTCAATATATAATAAATTGTATGGGTATTTATTTACTCTCTACACCACTAGATGTGCAGGATATATTTAGTTTCTGGGCATGTATAAAAAGTGTAAAGTATATCGCGTCCAGAAGAGTTTGATATAGACCCACTTTTTATTATACCGATCGATTCAGAATCGCTTGCTTGCTAAGCTTCCCTGTCTCACTGTCCGTCTCTCCCTCAGATGTCCATCCACATATTTTTCTATTTAATCGGCAGATCGCTAATTTTTATTTTTTAATTTTCGATGAAGTTCAGCACATCGACATGTTTTGGAAGAGGTGTAAACCGGAACTCTTTTTGTCGATTACTTACCATAAAAGGTCGTTAAATCAAAAAAATATAAACACATTGATGGAGGTATCTGCTGATGGGCGGTGGTCGTGTATAAAGCTTCTACTTGTTTTTTCATTGATTTTATCTTTAGTTTTTATTTCATTGCAATTTTATTATTGCGCATGCATTTTTAAATTAAACCATTTACTTATGTAAATTTTCATGTATATCACAATATTATTTATTTTTAATAAGGACACAGTTATCATATGTGGATAATATATGTTGTACTAGTTACTACTACTTAATACTTTATTTATTTGCCATTTTCCGGTGGCGATGTTTTATAGGCATTTTGCACCAAAATCGAAACTAATACCATTTCAATTAGTATTAGGAGGTTGATGATTGCTGCATATATACACGGGAAGTTAAATAATAGATTTTAAATGGACGGAGAATTCATAAGGAGAAGGTAACTAACTTACTTTGCTTATATACCGTATGATTCATGGGATACGAGTTACCCAAAGTCACGCTGTTTAACTGACTGTCTAATAGCATGTATTGCAATTTGCATAGCAATAAAATTAATTGCAAACAAAACATTTTTTTCTATACAAACATTGAAAGACAAAAAAATTTATCATCAAGAAAAGAGATAAAATAAAATAAAAGAAAAAAGAAAAAAAAAAAATTAAAATCACTAATTTACCATTAAACCGCATCCTGAGCGCATCGTGGTAACTACTCGCACTATAATATTTAAAGCCCAAATTCCCAGTAGAATAGAGCAAACAATGAAAGGCATAAAATATATCATAACATTTTTATAGAGATCCTGAAATGCTTATAAAATGTTAATTATAGTAAAACAAAAGCAAAGGAACAATTGTTGATTATATGTAGCTTACCTGTTCCCCGTAGTAAATGAGATTTAGAACGAGCATAATCGATCCTTGAATAAACGGCATTTGCCATATCATGTAACGGAGTATGCATAATTTAGGCTTAGATGGCATTGCGTCCGGGAAGCATCGACAGCAACAGCAACAGGGAGGCGTGTTAAATACGAGAGCAGCAGCGTCAGTAGCTTTAATATAATTCGCTTCAGATTCTATATAGCGAAAGCACAATTCCCTAAGTGCCACAGCCCCGACTGTGAAACACAAATGCATAACTGTGTGACATATTAACCAGGCCTTTGGCACAAGTATCGTAGCTAAGGCAGCACAACCAATACATGGATACAGTGAACATAAAAATATCGAAGGTCCCCATTGCTTAGCATCAACTTGCTTAAGTACTTTTGCGACGGTTGTGCAGAAAATGGAAATGTTAAGAATCACTAAAAGAGCGGCGACGAATATGGACAGCGTGATAAATGGCGTTAGATCTGATCGATTGATCAATGAAAAAACAAAAAAAAGGAAAATCATTAAAAAACTAACTAAACTAAAATGGAAAAGATTTCGGGCAGAAGAATTTATTTATCTGACGTTTACTTACTAATGTAATAATCCGTTAAGGTGGGATGGGCATAAGTGCTCTCGATAATTAAATGAAAATCATTTGTGGAATTTTCCGGAATTTTTGAATCCCTTTGTGAATCAAGCATCATATATACAATTATGCATACAATTGGCATAAATTAGCTTAGATATTAAATATTATTTATTATATTAATGCGCTACATGGATATGTACGGTAATAACTTATTTCATACTTTGCGATCTCCAATATCTGTGAAAAATTATTAATATTTTCTTTTTTTTTTTTTTTAAAGTGTGAATGCGTTAAAACGCAAGACCGCAAGACATCTATTCCTATTCCGTTGTTGTTGTTTCTTTTGAAAGCGAGCTTCAAGTCCGTTTCCGGAGTAAATAAAGAAATCGACAAAATATAGATAAAACTTAGGGCCATCTTGATAGAGATAACGCTGCTATCTCTGGAATATAAATACTTTTTCTATATACAGCGGAGCACAGTCTACTCATCCCTTAATAATTAATAAACATAAACAAAACAAATGGACCGACGAACTTATTAGATGATAATCAAAAAAAAAAAAAAAAAGGCTGAATATATAAATAAATATTCCTTGACGAGCGTACATACATATATAAAGTGTGTTCAACAAAAACAATGACTTTTCACTTTGCTCGAGAAATATTTATTTATCCATCGATATCTATTTCGTTGAACATCATCACTAACATCTTCTCGGCCTATTGCGGAGTGCTTGCACCACTCATAAACACTTTTTTTTTTTTGTTTTTTGCCCAAAGCAGACTCGCCAAATACCGTAGTCAACATTTTGACTCACAGGTGAGTCGGAGCACTTAGTTTTATTATTCGCACAAAACTGAATACCTCCTGATCCTTTGATTCAAATCGCGCAAGCGCACTAAACGCACGTCTATACTTTATATCTGTCAAAAGCAAAATGCCTGATAGTAGCAACACGGTTTGGGCAGATGTGCATTAACGTAACAAAAAAAGTCAGCTATGTTTTTGAACATACCTCGTATGTGAAGTCGTAACGCAACAGTGTTGGACTTTTAATTAAAAGTACTTTCGTGATTGAGACTCGCAACTGTTAAGTCAGTCTTCGCGGCTTTAAATCTTAATGTGGCAGCGTTTACTTCCATCTCGGCTATAGTGAGCACTTAGTTGGTGAATGCTGCACCCACCATCTCCCCATACCTTTTGCTTTCCTCACTTATTTCTAATCCTGTTACACAGTGTTACACGTTGAGGGGCCATAACTCCTGACTGAGACTTGCAAAGTTCTGATAATGATATAGTGAACGTGGAGTGATAGAAATTTGACGCAAAAGTATAGCATTCTGGGGATAACAAGAAGTAGCACCTTACTGCTTGAAGCATTTACACAATGACAAAACTGTAAGCACGCTATAGCTTAAAGGGACGCTGTGCACGGGACGGGGAAAATTATCCAATTATAACATGGGCTTAATAAAAATGTAATTTTACTTCTTTAGGTTGTATTTTTTACGGCGATGTATTTAAAAACTATTCTCTTTACTTTACTTTAAATCGAATGAATATCTATTTATAGAATATTGCTTAATATTTTGTCTATTACTATAATTATTATTTAAAAAAAAAAAAAAAAAAAAAAAAAGTAAAAAAGTGATTTTCGGCGTGAGTCGAATCTCGCATACCCACCACTACGCTTTTCGCATTCTACTCGCCAAGTTCTTTTATTTGACACCCATATCGCTGGTATTATTATGAAAAAAGTACAGTGACTACCTGTGTGTGTTCATCTCAGAGTGTACAAAATAGTTTTAAACATTCGGTTATTGTTTGCCTTATAGTAAATAAGCGTAAACCTCAAAAAAGTGAAAAAAATTAAATTTAATTACTTGTAACTTCGTGCGGGCATCGTCGATTGTTTCCATTTCCATGGACGTAACAAGTAGAGTGTCCATGGAGAGTGAATGTGGAAAACATCAGCCTTCTAACTTTAATAATTTCCGAAAAACGAGGAAAAATTCTGAAATTTTTCTTAGAAAGAACTGAGTTGCGTTCAGTTTACGCTCCACTGCGCGCTTCTGCTCTAACCAATTTCGCCCATTTTCAATACTCAACTTGCGTGCAAAAACTTCCAATGTTTCCATCAAATTTCAAGTCGATATCTTCATTTTCGCGGCCAGTTAACTGTTTACAACAGACACTACACAGACGGACAGACAGACAGATGGAAAGATGGACAGATGGACATGCCGAAATCGAGTTAGAATTTGAACCTTAAAAAAAATATATATTTGTTGCCGTCAGTTAAGACTGCGTATATATGTATATATGCCAAGTTCCAACTTCCTAACGAATTCGCTATGATCGTGAGTGCCACGGAAGGCAGTAAGAGGCCTGCGATGTGTACGCACTGAAATTTTCAAGTTATTTACAAACGACTAGATTTGAATCAAGCAAAAATTTGTGACGTCCGTTTCCTGAATCGTGTAACTTCGATAAAACTAATGCCATATCAAGTTACAGTTTAATGCTCGTGAAAGGTGAAGGTCACAGTTCGTAGATGAGTGAAATCGTGATATATTTTAATTCAATCGAAAGTAGTTGCGTTTGAAAAATGTGTTAAAATTCTGAAAAACTTTCGTATATTTTCCAAAATGACTTCGATCGAAACGATAACACACAGTTGGCACAATCTATGGGGCGAAGATGATGGAGATGAAAATTGTTTGCTTCTTTTCATTCGCGGTATTTCAAGGTTAAGAACGTGCTGAGCTTTCACCAATCGGTTTATTAAAGTCGACGCAATTTTATTAGAGATCAGTGCATTTATTTCTTATGACATCGTTGCGGAAGTAAGTACTGATTGAGAAGCACTTTTGACCTCTTCCTTTAAGATTGAATACAGGAGAAAAATAATATTTGGGTAGTGTACGAATCATATCAACACAAAACGTAATCTGGCCGGCCATTCTTGGAAATACTGTTAACGGACGAGGCAAAGTATTTCATAATATACGCCAATAAATTGCGAAGAATATCGTGATCCAGAGTAGATAAAGCTGAAGAAAAGTTCGGGAACGCCTGGATTAGTTCTTTGTGTTCGGTGAGTCGCTCCAACTTGGTCAAACTGTCTGACCGTTCCTCGTCGTAGTGACAACAAAAAAAAAGAAGAAGTGTCATCATCCATCGCGACAGTGTCAGATCATTCGCATCGTTAATGGTCCTCCGAGAAGTGCGAAAACTTGAAAGCAAATTTTCGATACGTTTACTATATAGTCTGGGCCGACTACCATTTTTTTCGTTTTTTTGCTGAACTCAATTACTGGTATAAACGATAGCTCAAAAAGGAGGCTGAGAAAACGATTCGATGCAATTTTTTATTCCCACCCAAATCCCTGGACTTCTGGGCAATGATGGCATAATGCTTTCCACAGCAAAAAGGACGAAAGTTTATCGATCCTAATGGCACAAAGTTGGACGTATAAAATTCATTTATAAGATATAAACCAAAAAAGAGGAATAGGTTTGCATTCTGGTAGGACATAACGTAACGAGGCTAATTTTGTAGCTACAATCGAACAATGAAAATACATTCCATTTGTCATTCCGTTTGTCATAATCAGGAACACGTATCTAACTTTCCTCTTGGGGCTTTCACGGTACAAGAAAGCAAAAAAAAAAAAAAAAAAATAGATGATCGAAAACTGAGGTGCCACACCCAACCAGTCACAGAGCACAGTGGTGATGACCTGGACCATATAAAGTTTAATACAAAGATTATCCCAACTGTTTATTTGATTTACTTAGTGTAAGTTTTTTTAAAGGCGTTTCCTTAAAAATCTGAAACTTACAAAATTCGAATAACATCACAGCCAGTTCGAGTATAAATCAAGATAGCGAAGATGCGAAAATTTCATCGATAGAATTATTAAATCATCATTTCTCATTTCTCTTGGGTGCGCACAGTTGTGTGTGTAGAAGGATTGATTGGAGTTTTTTTTTTTTCTATAAACGCGTTTATGTAAGCAAATAAAATGTAAATGGATTTCGGTTTGGTCGTGTCTATAGTACATGTAGTGAAGGTGCGCTTATGCTATACACGTGAATTATCCCCGCCCGCCCTCCTCACCCCATCGAAAAGTGAAATAAAAAGAAATGTAAACGTGCTGGCGGTTTATTTCCACTCATTCAATCTATGTATGTAACCTTGGAAAGATGGTTTTGACGCAACTTGATAGGTGAAAGAAAAATTGCAACGAATATAGAAAAGAAAAGTTTTAAAGTAACCAGAGAAACGCAACGTAACGGAAATCTTTAAATCGAATAAGAAACCATTGCTCGCAAAAATTGTTTATTATTATGATTATTATCAGTTTATGGTTTTTAAAGGGCTATGACATTAATATTATAACAGAATTAATTTTGTTTCTTTAATGTTAACTTAGGCGCGTTTTTGTATAAAACTACTACTACAAATTACGAAAGGACGGACGTTGCACAGTAAATAAAATCCACATATATCTGATAACAATTGACACCAATAGATGGGAATCTGAACTTAAACTTATCTAACATTGCCTGGGATTGTAGGGACAACTATATACATATATAAATATTATATATATGTAGGGAAGTAAATGTATAAAGTTTTATACATTTACACTTACATTTATGTTTATGTTTACATATATGAGCTTAAGTAAGAGACGAAGAGATAATACATTTTTATACGATTTTATCATCTCTATCATCTGTACGCGTAAACTTTTATGGTAAGAGCAGAATAACATTGACAGACAGACAGACAGATAGATAGACGAAGACATCTAATAAAAAAAGATTAAGAAAAATACGAGAGAAATTATTTGCATTATATTACATATGTTGAGTCGAATTTTTAATGAACCCTACACTTTCACTATTATAAAATGAATATATATATATATATATATATATATATATATGAAAATATATATCTATCTTCGTCCAGGTCATATAAAAATTGAATTTTCTGCTTGAACTTTGCCGAATTTGAAAATTCTGCAACAATTCATCTCTACAAATAAATGCTTTCACACTCTCACCCTATAGTATATGATGGGACCTGATGGTTATCAAGTGTAACATACTTTATATAAAAAAAAGCTATAAATTGGTTGGTTGGCGCGCGAGCACATTTCTGCGCGTTTGTAATCATGAAAAATTTAAATTAGATGATAAAACAATACTTTTGTCGTCGTCATCGTGACCATAAGAAATGTTTTCATGTGTGCATAACAGTTCAATGTAACTAAGCGACAATCATCATATGAAAGAGCAGCGTTTCTTGCTTACCACTTTAATATCTAATATTAAAGTTTTTCAATCATTTTTCTAATAGGATACATAAAAAGAAGACTAAAATGATATTAATAATTATGTATGTTACACACGCGTTACACACGCGTGCAAATCCATGCATTAATGAAAGAATATTTTTCAACAAATTTCGCAGAGAGATGATCTAGACGACAATTCGCGTCCTTCTTATGTTATGACACATAAGTAAATTCATTTTACTTTTATCATTGGACCTGGATTGTATTGTGCTCTCTCGATACTAATTTTCTTCCTTTTTTTTTTGTGCTCAGTTTTGTGTTCAGTTAATATGGTGACTGCCAGAAAGAAGACAAAGAAATAGGGAAGTGCTGGCCTTGTGCTGATGGATATGTGTCCAATATGCTTTTACTCACTATAGCTATGAGCAAAGAAAACTTTACCGCACTATCCGCGGATTTGAATCCGCTCACACTGACTTAGTAGCCGCGGTCCTTACCTACTGACGCGCTCAAGCGGAATGAACAATTTCCTATTTTTTCAAATCTTTTTCATCGCCTATGGGAATGCTGCCGCGATGCCGGCTATTGCTCTTGTTAGTCTTGTCTAATGGGAAAAATAAAATCCTTTTTAATCATTAAATAAATGCCTTCATGTACTTTAGAAAAGTTATATATTAGATCGGGTCATAAGTAACATTCGCTTTTTTTTCAGACAGTTTTTTTTATTAACCTTTTCATTATTCATGGTGTTTACTGGGGTCACTTTTCCCCCAATATTGCCTTTAAAGGATTGTCTCCAAAGTCGGAAGGACGGAACTCCCATCTTCCGAGTCCGTATCTCCAGATGGGAATTTTATAAACCAAAATGCTAACGGCCCGATCAGTTATCAGTCAGCATTTTTTCACCTGCCGCTTTAGCGCTATTGTCTTATTTAAATTCCCAAAGCATTACATGCCGAATATGCAATTTTTGGAACCCCTCCCTTTCAGAGATTAAGAAAGACCGTTGAATGCAACGCGTACCATATAAAAAAAAAAAAAAAAAAGATTAACTGAATCCTCATCTATAAAGTGAAAACAAAAACTCATTTGTTTCGGTGACAATAGACTCCACCTCGCTGCGTCGGAAGTTGCTTATGACTCGACCTAATATTTATTTTACTGATTAAAATTTGATTGCAATATACTCGGCTGCTGCAATCTACCTTAACAGTAAAAAAAAAAAGAAAAGATAATAGATATGCACGAGCTGTTTCACGTACAGGTTTGCACGCATTACAGCAGAGATAGTACGAAGAATTTCACTTTTCTTACGTAAAGAGGGGAGGAAAGCGAACCAAACTGCTTAGGCAAAGTTACGAAAAGTTGATGTTTGAAGCGAGCGATGACTTTTTCAATTTGTTGATTTTTTTTTTTTTTAATACCCATTCGGAATATACGCAAAGCAAGCTGGCGTTAACAGCAAGCTGTAAGACACAACTTAAGTCTATATAATGCGGCATAAAGTTGATCTATCACACAAATGTTGACACCACGTAAGCACATGTTTTTTAATTAGCTACCAATATTTACTCTCCCAGATGCAAAATTCTTTCAACGATGGCATTATCTCGAGAGAGAATATATAAACTTGTAGATGAGAGCAATTCTCTTATTATCATGTAATTAGAAATCGTAATGTGGAAATCTTGACCGATACTATATATTTTCCCTTTTTATATAAAAATCAAATTGAACTAAAATTTCTTTCTATTCGTAGCAATTATTAAGAAATGTAGGTTAAGGATAGGCATCAAGACCCCTTCACTGAATTTTAATTTACTAAAAACTAAAGCAATACGAATTTATTAACATATCCTATGAATGTAGCATTGCATGTATTCTTAAACTCATCACCGAAAAATGATGGGTATATTCATTTTGTCAAAACGTTTGCAACGTTCCGAAGGGGGCACCACAGACCCCACAAAGTATATATATATATTCTTGATCACCATCAAAATCTAAAGTGATTTAAGTATGTCCGTCTGTCCGTCTGTTGCAAACATTCTCCTCGCCACAAAAATGAAGCTATCGTCTTCTAATTTGGCAGAAACATTCGAAGCTCTTGCACGTAGTGCGTTGGTATAGAAAATGAGCGAAATCGGGCGAGAAACATGCCCGTAGTACTACGTATAATCAGGACACGTCGGTCTTTCAAAAGGAATGAAAAATTACTTTTTTGCTCATTACTCATAAACCATAGCAAATAAATGTAGAAAAATTTGAAGGCATATTCTATGGGCGATGCTGTAGTATTTGTGTAAAAAAATGGAAAAAATCGAGCACTGCTACTCAATATTATAATATATCAAAATTTAGTTGTTTTTTCAATACATTTGTAACGCGCAGAAACAAGCTTCAAAGACCCCATAAAGTATATAAATTCATCCGTTCCGGCTGTTCGTCTGTCCATTTGTCCATTTGCTTAACTTTATAGTAATTGTGGTAAACATTCTCCCATTAACGAAAATGAAGATATCGCTAACAATTTTGAAAAAGAATTTGAAATTGAGTTAAACTTTTCGAAGGACATGCCTACAACGCCCACATGCGTATACGACAAAAACTTTTATTTAAAAAAAAAAAAAAACAGAAATAATCAGCTGCTTCCGCCTCATATTATAGAGCATGACATTTGTTTCTTTTCCTTCTTTTGTCTTCTCTAGGATAACGATGGTGGGTATAAAAGAGTCGGTCCCAATCGAATTTACTTGTAAAATGTAATAAAGAATGAACGACAGCTGCGTACATCAAAACCAAGTGACTTTATTTTTTCACAAATTGTTTCATTAGTCAATATAGGTGACGGTTTTCGAAAACAAGATTGAATTCTTATGAGTTGAAATAGTTATTGATTCGCTATTGCGGTTTTTAGTAGACCAGTCACTCAGCAATTTATGCAACAAATCATTTCATTCCCGGTTCCTTTATAAATTATTTCTCACTCCAAGATCGGACTATATATTACTGCGAAGTTTTTCAAAAATGTCCATTTTCAAGTGAATATTTCAGTTTGATGCGCAAGCGTTCATTACGCATCGTTGCATCGTTTGTGATAGAAAGGAATATCAAATTTGTTCGTATGTGTACAGTGTAAATACATTGTTTTCATTATATATACAGTATACTGTATAAGCTAAGCTGGACTTATTTATCGATCAGGGACTAGAAACTACTTCAAAAATTATCATTAGATTATCTTATGGGTTGACTTTAGTTTATCTGTGGACGGCTTATGTGAATGATGTTTCTTGGGCCTATGTTTCGATTCATTACTTTATTTATAACAGAGAGAGAGAGAGAGAGAGAAAGAAAGAAAGAAAGAAAGAAAGAGAGAGAGAAAGAAAGAAAGAAAGAAAGGATTATTGGATTGGAACCCAACGGACAAATTAAGTTTTTTCTTCTTCTTCCTCTTTCTGGGTAAACGTTACTACATACGTAGTGAATATTTAAGATTTACTGGATTGGACGTCAACGGATGGGGTAATTTTGCCTTTTCTTCCCCTTAGATCGTTTCCATTTTTATCGGTCGCAATCTATATATGTTTCCATACTTCAATTCCAACTAAATTAATTCACTTGAAATTCGCTAAAAATAATCATCTATGTGAACACTATCTATATATATCTACATATATATATACATTGTATTACATTATTATTATTATTATTATTATTATTATTATTATTATTATTATTATTACAATTTTTGTTTCTTGTTTTTTGTTGTCGTTGTCGTTGTTGTTTTTTTTTTTTTGTTTTACTGTCTACACGCTATTTACTTGCTGTTGCACAATAAAATTTCTGTGACTACTTCTTCTACCATTAAATACAAATAAGAAACTGGTTTCACTTTTTTTTTTTTTTTTTTTGTTATCTTTCAATAGACAATTCCAAGCGTGTTCGCCTGTTTGCGGCTTCTATACATTTTATTCGGTTTTATATAATTTTCAAATATATTTATTTCCTTGAAATTATCGATTTATTTGTTTTATTCAATTTCGTGCATTATTTGCTTTTCAAAAATTTTCATATGCAAAATTTTACAAGCGAACACTTGTAAACACTTTCGTCTTCATTAAATATTCAAATGCTACTGATCGTACTGATCGTTATGGTTAACCCAGCATTTCTGTTTTCTTAGGGCTAATGCAATAGGTTCGTCGCTCTCATGCAGAGCTCTTTAACACACACACACAAGACCGGTGCATACGATTGTTAGCAGACCGATCGATACATACATACTACTACTACTACTACTCTTATATTAATATATATATATATATATATATATATATATAAATTTAAAAAAAAATAAAGAAAGAAACTTTTCAGTGTTGAGTATCTATTACGCCAACTTGCCATATTTTGTAATATTCAATGAAATGGATTCATTTTTTGCGAGTCTCCTCGTCATTCAAAATATCACAAAAAATGGCCAAAATAAATAATAATAAATAAAAAAAATAAAATAATAATAGTTTTGTTTTTCTTATCAAAAAAAAAAAAAAAACGTACGAATCAATCGTCAGTGTATCTATCTTAAGTTTAAAGTGTCATGAAATTGAAAGCAAATAAATAGGGAAAAGCAAAATGACCGCAAGCTCATCGAGAGAAATGAGAAATTCATGTTCGTAGGTAAGAATCGCGACTATCAAGTCCGTGTTCGCGGGTTCAAATCTTAACTGCGGTATTGTTTACTTCGGCCGTCGTCTATAGTGAGTGGCGCTGTCGATAAAGGCATAACGATTACCGATTGGCCGTAAACCCACTAGGCTGCAACCCTTCTCTTTCCCTATTTTTCTCTTTTTCCCAAACTTCTTTATTACCATTGTAATCGCCTACAATCCCCACCCATCGAAAAAAAGAAAGCATAGTTTTCCTAATATTGGCTGTACCGAGTGACCCGATTGATTTTAGAAAATATTTCTAACAACACGGTGACAGTACGGTGAGGGTATACTAAGTTTATGCGAATGTATGTAAGGTCTGACTTAAAATTTTCTTATTGTTTACTAACCGACCGATTTAGAAAGGCTTTCCGTATCGATTTTACGCTTTTTATCCACTTGCTGCATCTGCCCACATCTTGTTTATACACAACTAAGAGGTCGTCAATTTTTGCGATTCTTTCGTGAACTTAAGCATATTGATGCGGCTTCATTTCGAAGAGATTGCGGAAGAGCGGAAAAATTTTGCGATTTTTAATATTGATCGGCAAAAAACACTCAAGCGTGCTGTAAATATAAATGTGAAAAATTTGGCTGAGATGGGATCATTTTTCAAGTTCCTTCCATGTGAACATTCTAACAAGAAGATATGCAACAACACGCAACAACACGCAACAACAAAGTATAACTAACTTTCACTATTTTATAATGAAAATTAATTCAAAATAATGATTTGATATATAAATTTACTGTGCGAAGTTTTGATCGTAGACGCTCATGTGTCGGACTAATTCGCTGTAAGCGTTGCAATGAAAAGTCCGACTTTATATTGTCAATAATGTATGATTTTTGGTACTGTATGATGAGAATCGCATCATTATAAAATAATGATTTCACATATATAATCTGTCCGGACTGGATAAGTTTATTTTTCTAACTACTCCTCACGTGAGGATTCTGATGAAAAGCAAGCCAAGGTCTAATTTTTGATATTTTATGCGGGAGATAGCCGAAGAATTGCATTAGATGAAGCGGTAAAGGGGTATTTTATAGTCTGCCCTGCCCGAGTATAATATTTTATTTGCTTTCTATGGATTAAAGAATTATGTACTTCCCAGGTTCTTTGAAGCGTCCTTCTGCATGTTGCATGTTGCATGTTGCAATTTGACAAAATAATAATACCGCAACCTTCTGTGGTCATACATTACACATGTATACGTTTAGCTGAACGTGTATCATTTTAATTGACTCAACCATGCATTAGCTCGGCAACTGTTAGTACGAACAGGACTTAATCGTAGGGCGATATCGAAAAATTATAAAGTCTGATTTAAGTATGACATCGGCAATGGGCGATTATTGAAAAAAGAGTAGATTTCTTCTTCTTCGTATATACGGAACTCGATGAAGAGTATAGATTATGGATAAATATGATTTAGATTTTTACCGTAGATTGCGAGAGGGAATGGAATGATTCAGTCGTATAAAAAGAAAGCTCTTCCCGAATGGATGACAACCTTGATATTTATATCCATTGAAAATATAACCATAAAAGAAATAAACGTAAGACGTACGTTTCGTTTCCGTTGTCAAGGTGAAGGAAGGTACAAGAAATAGCTTTTTTTCATAAGTTGGACGTAGGACAAGTCAATTTCAATCTTAGTTTTTTAGCGCAGAAAGCAAGATTTTTTTAATGCAACTATTCAGTCAAGTCAAAATGGCAGTAGGTAGGTAGGCATAGGAAAATACGTCGTTAGTTCAAGTGTTAAGTCGTAAATATTTGTAGTAACGTCTATAAGTGTTTCACCTGAGCAAACTATAAATTCGCTTGTATAGAAAAGAGAGCAATGGGTTTAATGATAACTATGTAAACATTAGGTCATATGAAAAGTTAATGCCTATCATATATATTGGGCAACACTCACCTGACTTTCTTAAACGAACATGTGCTTGAAAGATGACATTTCAGCTTACATTTTTCTGTTATCTACTTTTGTTGTTCCAATTTTTTGTGTTCGTGTAAAAAGTTACATTGATTTCAAAATGAGTCAAATATCTGAAGAAATACGCTGTGCGATGCTTTTTTTACTATTTAAAGGGTAAATACACTGGAAACAAAGAAATGTTTGTGAAGTGTACGGTAAGAATGCTAAAGCACGAACGAAGAACCCTGGAGGGCTGTGCTCGAACTCGTTCCGAAAATTTCAATGTCAAAGATGCACCTCGCTCTGGCCGAAAGGCCGAATGAAATTGTGCAACTGGTGGAGCAGGACCGGCACGCAAGCTGTAAGGAATGGCGAACCCACTAAACCGCGACAGTTTGGAGTTTGGATTTGAAATGTGCGGGCTATTAAAAGAGGCTCGAAACCGTGGAAAAAATCGCGGGGACCTTTTACATGACCTTATATATATATATATATATATATATATATATATATATATATATATATGTTATAAATCTTTTCTGTTGTTATAATTTATGAATTTTACATTCCAGCCAAAGGCTGCAACTTTTGTTTACATTCCATAGAGAGGTGGCACAAGCTCTCGCGATAACAACTTCTATACATCTTATTATACAACAACAATGCCATGTGGTAGTGCTTATAATGGAAGAAATCTCCTCTCATAAATAAACAACATGTGCCAGCGTATTGTTCAAAATGCAACCTGACAGTAAAATATCAGGAAACTTTGCATTTCTGTTATTAATAGTAGAACTAGCGGTGTTCCTTAACAGCCGCTTGGCTCTTTTATCCTCTCTGTAACTTTTCCTTAGAAACTTTTTATCTGCATTTCTCTTTCACTTTTTTTTCTCTCTAACCGGAATATGTTTAGCGTGTACCTTAGTTTGAATGTGCCAAACGTGCGACTTCCCCTATGATAGATGCGGCAAAACTCTTCGCAGAAAGAGTATAAGGGAAAGTTTTTATATTTGGTAGAGCTGATTGGATAGTTTTATGGTCTCGGCATTGCAGACTAACATATGTATAACATGTCGTGAAACTTTTTGAACATCGCTACGATAGCCATAACTCTATAGAAATATGTACGAATTTTTCCGATAATTTCACTTAAATCATTTGATATTGATAAGGGAGGGAATGCTTCACTTTTTGCTTGAAAATCGTATTTTTTCATTAAAATCAACATTTTTAAAAAATTCGATGTAAATGTATATACAAATATATGCAACTATATATATTTTTGAGAATGTGCGACCATTTTTGAATATTTTTTACTAAAATAATTTTTTTTTTTTGTTTAGAGCATTAATTTTATAGTTAATAAAATCGTCAACCAGTGCACGTCTGCGTATTCGTCTGTCCGACACGCACAGAATTCCCAATAGTTATTCGGGAAGCGGTGTAAAGGTATGCTTCTGAAAGAATTCGATCTCTTTCTTTGAGGCAACTTGCTCTTGTAATGCTTATGGTGTTTTTGAAAAAGTATTAGAATTGTTGAAAACTTGTCGTTTGGCTAATAAAATAGAAGAAGAGGAACCAAATAATTTTCTAAAGAATCCGTTTAACCATCTGGCTGTGCGTTATGATAAATTCAATTTAATTAACACTTAACCACCGACAGTAAAACTTCTTGTAAACCTTCAAGAGAAACGACGCTTCTTAGTGGTGGTAGGAGATTATGTGATAGGTTGTATGCAACAACGTGATAGGAATCGTGCAACAATTACTTCAATGCAGTGAATTGAAAATCATGGAAGCCCGTTATAGAAGACTGAAAAGGAAACAAAATTAAACTTTTAATTATTGTATGACGTAATGTAAGGTTTCGCTGCCTAAGAATATATTGTTTCGTATATAGAAAAGATTTGACAGATACACTAAATGTAAATAAAATTTACAAAAATACTTTAAGTCTACGAATATGTAGGATTGTTGGAAACTATTATTATATTAAACTATAATAAATAAGCAATCGAAGCAATTGACCCTACATTTGTATGAAAGAGATTTTTATTAATCCATCATCTTATCTCAAGTGTTGAAGAATTTATTGCAAAGATGTAAGACCTTAAAGTCATTCATTACGAGAACTGTCACAAAGCTTCTCCTCGAGCCATTATCGACATCACTTTACACTCATATCAAGGTCTATAAAATGTTAATACTATACATATATATATATATATATATAGTCATAGTTAGTTTAGTACTTATATCGGGAATGTGGAGGGAAGGACGGAAGGATTGCATTTTTGTTGGAACAGTTTAAATGAAAGTGAAAACGATGAGAGTTTTGCTTCATATTGCTTCAAACAAATTATCTATAAAACCAGTATTTTTTTTATTTTGTAAAACCAATATTTCTCATCTATAAAACCAGTATTTCTTATTTACATATGTTTTAAGTATTTTTCATCGAGGAAGCTATCGCAATGAGCGCTTTTGTGTTTCACGCACTCTTCACCACACTCTTCTTCTTTCCCCCCCGCATAACAATTGTTCATCATATTTTTTCTTTCACGTATAAACGAAATCATACTAAAAGAGTTTACTCTGCCTTCGGGCATCTAAAAAGCAATTCAAATTTAAAGCGAAAAATATTAACTCTCAACGTTTTCACCAATTTGCGCGAATCGCTGGCATTGTTATTGTAAAACCTTGCTTGCTCTCAGAGAAAATTTCTTTGATTATTTGCCAGCATTAGAGGGATTGCTTAGGATGATGTTATTGTACAATTGTTGCGTGTCTGCAGAAGGGAGAGAGAGAGTCGCATGAATATAAGTCTAACATTTCTAGTTTTATTTAGCACAGTGAACACAAAAGTGAATTTTACTCGCAAAAAACATTTTTAACCTCTAAAAATAACATTCATAAGAAACCAGGAAGAACTTTGCGCCTCGAAAAGGTAACATTTTAAATAACAAAATAAAATACACACATACATGCATAAATACATACATGATAACATATATATATATATATATTATGACGATATTTTCTTTAAAAATGAAATATAGAAATAAGATAAATATAAAAAAATATATATATAAATATATATATATATATATATATCATATATCATATATATATACATCATATATCATATATAAATATATATAGAAATAAGATATATATACAAAAAAATATATATAAACATATATATATATATCATATATCATATATCATATATCATATATCATATATCATATATATATATACATCATATATCATATATATATCATATATACATATATAATATATACACATATAATATAATAAAAATATATATAAAAATATATACATATATAATATATACATACATATATATATATATATATATATATATATAGAGAGAGATAATTTTTTGCCTGAGTGGCCGAATAGACAAAGGATCTCGACTACCAGTTCAACGGTCGTGGGCGATAGGGTTTTCAATAAAGTCAATAGCCTTAGAGTGCTAGCGCTTTAAGATTTTAATCTTAGAATTTATTTCGCTACTTAAATTATCACTAATAACTAGTAATAAGAATAATTTTTAAAGCTAATAATGAAATCATAACAATTCATATTTTTCGTCGTTGATAATAATGATAATGTAATTTTACTTTATTTATATAACAGAGGGCACATGCCCATGCACACACACAGCGAGGATAAATTAAAGGTTTACGTTTTGCGTATTATGAATATTATGAAAAAAGATCGTAAAACCTATTTTCTCTCTCTCTCTCTCTCTCTCTCTCTCTCTCTCTCTCTCTCTCTCACTCTCACTAAACTCACTAAATCTATGAAAATATTTCACATAGCTATGTGCTTTTCATAAGCATATAGTTAGTTGCACAGTACCCCGCCGACATTTCTCCATTTAACTTAGAATCTTTCACACTACTCACACTACTATAAAGCTCGGTGGTTTGGACGAAACGCTTGCTTTTTCAAAACTACTATAACTACGCCCTCATTCAGTCATTTTTAATTTGCCGAATCGATAAAGTATTGAAATGAAATATATTGAGGATGCAAGTGATGTCATGAAACATGTCCACTATGATGAATAATAAAAATTAATTTTTTTCAGATCTCAGAAATATCTGTAAAATCACTATTCTTCAGAGCACAGAGCCCTCAGAGTAGAGTGCAACATTTATTATTATTGTTACTATAATTAATTTGACCAGAGAAGTAAATTCAACAACGAAAGTCTCAAAGGCATTAAGCTCCTGAGCTCCTGTTGTCGGAGTGCTGTTTATTGAGAACTCTCCTACACTTGGGTTCTATTTAAACCCACAACCACTGAATTGTTAGTCGAGATCCTTAGCGTACGCGGCCATGCAGACGACTAGAGTGCGTTATTTAATTATAAATTTTTATTACATTTTCCTAAATGCGTGTAAGCATAGTTTTCCAGTTTAGCATGATTGAGCAAAGTTGAATTATTCAATATGTCCTGACGCTGATCATGGGATGGTCAACATTCAAAAGTGGACATTTTGATGTCAATGTCATAGAACAGCCTGACGGACCGAAAAAGTTCGAACAAAATGAATTGCAAGACCCTGTTGCACGAAAACCCAGTGCAAACTCTCAAAAGACTTTCGAACTGCCTTAGTAGTTGAAGACTCAGCTGTTTCTAGACGTTTTGCGGGTGGCTGTTATCGTGACTGGCGATGAAAAGTGAATCTACTGCGACAATCCCGAGCGCAAAAAGTCATGTTAGTTAGCTGAAGAGAGCGGAAAATTCAGGGCCAAAAAGTTTTGCTGTGCTGTCAATCGCCGAGATGTAGTGCATTACGAGCTGCTAAAATCGAATCAAAGTGCTACTGATGCAGACGTGTACCGACGTCAGTTGAACGATATATTGTTGCAAGAAAGACGAGCAATAGCGTTTGAGAGGCGTAAAATCATCCTCTTGCATGACACTAGCCGGCCACACATTGCAAGAATGGTCAAGGATATACAGTTGTGGGGGGGGGCGAATGGGAAGTTCCGCCGTAACCGGCGGCGTATTCGCTAGATGTAGCGTCTTTTGATTAGGCATGTGTTCAGATCGATGCAGCATGGCTTGGCTGGCACGCGACTTCGAAATGCTAAAGAAATGCGAAATTGGATCGAGACACGATCGTTGCCTATCGTTCTTTCGACACGACATCGTCGCTTTACCAAAACGATGGCACGAAGTTATAAGAAACGATGGGAAATGTTTCCATTAATGTACTGATTGACCAATTGATTGTATCAGTTTGTCTCAATAAATGCCTTCTTCAAGTGAAAAAATCATCAAAAATGCATGCATGAAAGCATCTAATAGATCGGAAGCTTAATAGAACTTTATTTGCTTATTCGGGTTTTTAGGCTTAGGCTTAGGATTATTTTAAGATTTACTGACCGTTTATGAATTCGTGATAATTGAAACGATGTCATAAAACTTTGGAATTTCAAAATGTGTTTATTAATTATTTCGAAATTCGTACACATTTTCGCATATAAATACAAGTCGTTTTTGTCCCTTTTGTTGCGGTGTAATCAGTTCAAAAAGATTAATTTGTTAATGTAATTGAAAGGATCTCTGAAGTTGTATTTTTCCTTTCTGGTCACGAAGTATGCGTGGTGTGTGGTGTGTGGTGTGTGGCTCACCAACTGGCAAAATAAAATTCATTATACGCATTTAAAGGTAGATGCGCAAGCATATATAGATTGCGTTGCCTTATGCTTATGCGTCAGGCGTAACATAATTTCAAAATTATAATTTTTTAATTTTTTTTAATTAAAAAAAACAAAAAAAAACTATAACACTAAACTATATTGCTGTCTGTTTCTACAGAGAGAGAGAGAGAGAGAGAGAGAGAGAGAGAGAGAGAGAGAGAAAGAATAAAGAGAATTTGTTTCGCTTTATTAATTGTATTTTGTTTCAAAATTTTTGCATTTTTGCATTAACGCTACCCATTAAACTGTAGTCATGTGACTTTTCTTTAGCAACCAACGCACGCAATCTATGTGTTGAGCGCTTTAAAGTATTGGCTGTTGCTGTCGTTGTTGTTATTGTACAATTTTGTTTCCTCTAGAGAAGATTTCTTTCATTTTCGTTTAGTCAATTTTTTCTCCTTCAATGGAAAGGATGTAAAGGATGCGGAAATTCTGTGCGTTGTGTGTATAAACAATTACGTAAATAAGAGGAAACGATAAGATGGGAAAAAAAAAACAACTTGCAAACTATTAACATGTAATAAATATTTTTAAATATTTTATACAATTTTATAATTAATTAATAATTAATTATTATTATTATTATTATTATTATTAATGTAAGCAATGTGTGTGTGTGTGTGTGTGTGTGTGTGTGTGTGTGTCGGCTTAAATTGTTGTTTTGTGTGTTTAGTGTCAAAGTAAAGTAAATTAAAGAAAAACAAACATTACCGACTAGCGAAGATTGACGAAAGTGAACGCATCAAAATTGCACGCCAGGCTTTTGCTTTTCGATTCGACGATTTCAATAAGGATTACAATCTTTAGCTAATAATGTTTTTGCACTTGCTTGCAAAGTTGGTTTTTGTTAAAGATGTAGGAGCTTGTCGCTACTACTTGTCGCTATTACCATTTGTTTCCCAAATGCGTTTCGAATCGTTTATTATTTGCATAAGACAATTGAAACTTATTAAGAAGCATGCAAATGCTTGAGGAGAATAATAGCGCCGCAATAATGGCCAATAAATATTTATATATAGATTAAGAAAAGAAATTCGAAGATTAACACATTTGGTAATTAAATTTTATCATTATCCTGTCAATCATATATGCACGTATGCAAGTGCTTATGTACAAACCGGCCTCAGAGTCATGTCTTTCAGAATAAATGCGTCAATGAAAGCGGGAATTTAACTTAACTTCTTCGTATAAGTCGGCGTTTAAGGTAAAAATGTTTACAACTGTTTTATACATTTGAGGGTAAAATTGTGATCATCTTCCAGCATCAAATCGCAATTCTTCTTCTTCTCGACATAGAATCGAGGGAACTCTCGAAGGAACATTTAGGACGCTTATGATCAAAAAGCATAAAATACTTTCTAATAATTAACAAATAGTAGAAAGAGGAGAGAGACACAACGTTATCGCAACAAAACGTGAAACTTTTCCTTATCGTATTCTAATTTTTTATGCCAGGAATTCATTTAGATAATAAGTTAGAAAGAAATGAATCCTTTTTCTGATCAACATTTTATCGTATTTCGGAGTATTTGAGTTTTACAAATGCGTTCACATACACACACTGCTCGTTCATTCCTCTTCAAATTTGAAAATCTGTTAAGGGGCGAAAGCTTCAGGAAAGAAAAGTGAACGTTTAAAGCTTAGCACAAGCCTTCATTCAAGCTTCTAGAATATGGAAAATAATAATTTATTTGAAAGAAATTTTCTCTCTTGTCGTCGAAATATCGACATCGGCATGGGTGGCCAAGTGCATAAGAATCAGTTGGTAAAGGCATGACATTTATTCATCATGTCATGGACTGCAGCAACCAAGCCCATGTTCCTTTCTCATCCCACCTTACACGAATGGGGAAAATCGCTTGAGTAATTAATCGAAAAAAGTGAGTAAAAAACGAAGTTTACTCGTGTCAAATAAATTCCCGCCGAGAAGTTACAGCCTAATCCTTAGCCTTACGGGTTGCTTTCTAATTTCTCCAGCAGGACCTAACAGGACATGTATGTTAATTCAATGGGCTTTCTCCTGTGCTACATTTTTTTTTTTGCTATTTACATGTGGAGCATTTTGTTCTCTGAATATTTATAATTATGCAAAATACGAATTTTCATCCATAGGCGACGAAATGTGTATACAAAAAAATGTGTGACAGCAGAAGGTGTTTATTCAAGATTGCTAAATTTGTTAGCGTGCATCGAAAACGGTACACGTGGCTTGAAAACGGCCTCTATTCATAAGCGCCGTAAGAGGAAGCATGTTAAAAAAGCATTTCCGAACAAAAATAGGTCAATGTTCAGCTTCATCCATACGAGCGCTGCGTAGACATGGGGATTGGAACGATGCGAAGGAAGTGAGGGGTTTTGCAGAAAAATGAAACGAATATAATGATGATTTCAGTTATAATTCAAATGAACCCGACTATCGAATTATAGAATTCGTTGTCATTTTGCTCTGCCATTTCGCAATACGTAAATTGTAATACGTGCGACGATTCTTTTGCAAAAAATTTTTATAAAAAAAAAACACCTTTTAGCAAAACAACTCTCAAAATATTCATTCCTGTCATTAATAAGATTTTTATAAGACCTACAAAGAAAGCATTTTTTATTGTTGAATGTTTTCCACTACAAAAACAGGACAGACTTTTTTTTGGTCGAAAAGGAAACGAACTTTTTCGTTCCGATACTCGTCAATAGCACGAACTCGAATATTTTCCAAATATCCAACGTGCCTCTCTAGCTATAGGTATGTAAATTAAGTCAGCCACAGAGTCCATTAAGTTAAAATTGCCTCATGAGAAAAGTTACAGTGTTGCCATTTTTCATTTTTATTTTGAAAAATTATTTTATTTTTTTTTTTTAATACTTAAACGAATGCTTAGTAGTTTCCTCGAATACTATTATCTGTTACAGTGGCTTCCTTCCTTAAAAATAATTTTTATTTCTTACAACCAGTGCGACGAATTCATTTTATATACAAATATGATCTTAGAATACACTGTATATACATACGAGACGATTTACCATATTTATCGAGCTAACACAACTTTGCTCTTTTTTCATATCATAGCGATTATTATCGAATCTGAATATGTTTCTACACTATTTACACGAGCTGCAAATTCCGATATCAAGCTTAGGCTATGCTATGCTTTATGTTTTATATACATTTTTGATATTCGTAGAGGAGTCCTTGGCGCGTTTTAAGGGGGAAGACTCTGCGTTACCACAGGCTCAACCACAGTAAAGCGGGCAAAACTGATCATTTGATCGCTGACGCAATCGGCGGTATTTTCTTCAGTCTGTATAATAAAAAGTGGATCCATCTCAAGTCCTTCTGGGTGGTGCACACCTATCCGCACAAATTTAATTTATACCCTGCACTCTGTCTTCGGACTCTGTCCACAAAAATTTACTCTAAGAGGTTGAGATAGGCCTCGCTCCGTCCAGTCAGAATACTATGCCCGTGCGCATAGTATAGACTGGTTTTCTCCTTCGAATGACTATCTCATGCCGAGTTCGGGTCTTATGGGACCTAGAAAGTCCGACCGAAGACTTTTTAAAATTCTTCTACAATTCTTCGTCTTTTCTCTTCATTCTGGTACCACGGGTGTCAGGAGCCTCCAAAGCATTTCTCCTAGCTAGCTTTGGCCTGACAACGGGAACGGCCCATAGCGGGAGTTTCGTGGTGGTTGTGGTTGGCCCAAAATCGCGGGAAGAGCTTTTGCTCGATGTGAAGTTGCATTGCAACCGAGTGCCTTACCCACAGAAAGGCAGAGATTTTAGATAGTGCCTCGCCCTCGCCAGAGCGGGGATGCGACCACAACGTATCTCGTCTGGTACTCGACAACTTAATCATCCTCATGGCAGCGTGTGCGCCGAATTCGGCATCGTATGTTGCGAGGATTATTAGCCTCGGGGTGTTCGAGTGTTTCACACTCCGTGTGCCATCGGGCACCGTGGCCACGTTAAACCCTCCGAGACATACCCTGCACTACAGGTGTACGTGTATAAGAATGTAATTTTCCAAAATTTTTCCTAATATTTCAAACGAGCATAAATGTCTGTCTACACATAGGTTACGTGTTGTTTGTTTTCCATGTTTGCATGTAACAATAAATATAAATTTTTAAAAGAATTTGTAAAAGGTCTGTTTGCTTTTTTTTGATCACGTTTCGCCTAATTTGTTTTACCTTGAGAAATAAGGACTGCACATAAAACCAATTTCTATAAAAGAGTCGTTTACCCTTAAGCAAAAAACAAAAGAAACATATTATGTTTGCTTTGGTATGAATCTACTAATAATTGCGGCTAACATGTGTACGTAAGATTGTGTGGGAATTGCAGCTTAAAGCCTCTACTCTTCTATTTCCAGAAAATAGAGGATATATTTTATTAAATTTTTTTTTTTTTAGTAATTTTGGAAATATCTGTCTATGGATCGATTTAGATGGCCTTTTTAACCTAACTTGATGAAAACGGTGAAAAGGGAAGAAAAAAAAAGAATTGAGCGAACTACCGATAGCCAGACAAATCTCTCTATCATCAATCGTTTCTTCTCTGAGCGTTAATTAGGAATTTGTTTAGACTCTGGATAAGTTCTTGTTCATTGCAAAGAGAAGTTGTTACCAATACTATTGGGTGCGGGGTAAACATGCTATGTCTCCATCTGCAACAATTATCACTGAGCGTAACATAACAATTCGAGTGATTTGAATGAAGTGTATATGGCAATATGGTTTCTTAGAACTTTGAACAGACTGGGTTTGATCACGAAATTGAGAAATCATGATTTTTTAGCTTGATGATGACCTTCCGCCCTGTATATTAAAACTTGTCGCGGAAATACTAGCAGTGTTAGGGATAGATTTGTGTGTTGCTTAGGGTTTACTACTTGCCTTTGGCATTGGTTCCAATTGATATCTTTTTGCCTGTTCGAACTCGACATTCGGTCGTGTGATGATAGGCAAAAAATTGACGGTTTATAGATAGCCTTATAAAGCCAATTGCGTATTTTGCTTGGAATCTATATTTCGGTTGAGGGGATGGCAAAAGTAGTGGTTCACGACGCATAACACTTTGAACCTCGTGGTTTTTTGTAAATTTTTTTTTTTACCCCACACCACTTGTTATACAAGGCTACATTAAGTTTGTGTGAATGTATGCAACACCCAGAAAGGCTTTAGATGGAGCTATCTATTATGTCGATCAATTCTATGGATCGATATAAGCTTGTCTATCCATATGTCCGTCTTGTTTTCTTGTGTTTAACCTACAGCCTGCAATTTTTGACATATTTTAATGGAGTTTGGTGGGGTGACGAGAGAATGAATCGGATCCCATCCGGTATCCGACATCTCATATAGCATTTTTTTTTCGAAAAGTCATTATACGCATAAAAATAATATAATGGCCTAAACCATCCTCTCGCGGCAAGGCGAGGCCTACCTTCAACTTTAATTATTTAATGCCTCTCCAACTAAGTTAACCCTGATTAATACGATACTATACTGCATGGCAGCAGTAAGGTTTACTATTATTCGACAAAGTCGAACTCCGTTACGCACTACGTACGATTATTGTCGGCGATTATTGTCGACTTTGCGAGCTAGGCATTCTCGCGGCGAATTGTAATGTGTTTGGCTAGAAAAGATGTCAGTAAGTGTTCTACGTTAATAATCTGAAACCGATAGAAAATCTTGATATGAAATTTAATTTAGATTTTTATAAAAATCATTTGTAATAAATATGAGAACATGTTCCAAGGCACATATACCTTTCGGGCTTGCTAGATTAAAAAAGAAATGGTTTATGAAATGGAATTCGATTTGGGTTAAATTTTCGGTCAATGTTTGCAAAAATTTCTCTTAAAATGTGAAGAAATTTTATATAGCTTTTAGCAAAATGTAAATTTAAATATTAATAGAAAAGAGCAAGAAAAACGGCACAAAGTTAGTGCAGAAAAATTATTAAGTCAACTAAGCCAATTTAAACCTAAAGCTTTCGTTTATACGGCACAAAATACGTGCCGTAGATAATGAAACGATGGCTGGCAAAGAAAATTTACCTGATGCAAAATGTTTTTAGGCCAACACGGTCAATTGATAGTTGTAGTAGTACGTGCGCCACTGTCAAAGTGTAATCTCAGCCAGAGTGGAGGTGTTTTAAAGGCTTTAAGATGCATTTTTTTTTTTTTGGGAAAAAACTGAAATATAACATTTCAGATTTCGAAGGTCATTTGTTTATGGAATTAAATGTTTTTTATTTTATCACAATTTTACTATAACAAAATACAAAAAACTTGTATGTCGCGGCCGTTAACAAAAGTAAAATATAATATATGCTGTCGTCCCTCGTATGGCTGTACGAAACCTTTTTATTTATTTTTATAAATTAGTATATAATAGTTACGAAAGCTCCATAAAATTCTAAGAATTGTAAATCCATTGGTCATGCTTTGTGTGCCGACGCAACTTGCGATTGGCGAAAAGTTTCACGACAATGTATTATATAATACATACATATATTATATAAATATAGATGGGGTAGAGATTTCGATTATTCGAAGTGAACAAAACTGAAATGAAGTTAATTTCGGAAGCTTTTTCAAAATAGAAATATTACTACGAGTTATGAGTAAGTGCGTCTTTACAGTAGCTTGACAATAATGGAGTTGAAGAAAATAGATACCAACAAATACTTACTAAGTAATTGCAATTTTGTAAGAGTGTATCCAAGTTTATGGCATTATTTCAACTGTGCGAGAAGGCCTTCATTACATCAATTATTCTGCATGAGATCCTAGGCAAACGAATAATTATAGACTTATCAGTCATTAACCTGCTTGAGTAAGTGGAGGGAAATGAAATTTTAGATTTTACTGACATGTTTAACCAGAATGAATAAAATAATTTTTTTAATTTTTAAATTCGACTTTGAAACGGTAAGGTTTCGAAAAAAAAATTCGATTTTGCCGTTCTTTGATGGCATTACAGCAAGAATTTATTTTGTATATTTTTTATATATATTTTTGTTTTTTTTTACAACCCTTTGAGAAAATTTAAATATTCCCCAAGTATTGCGTATGCAATAGTGCGGTTTTTATTTTACAGCAATTTTTATATCAAACGTGATGATGAATAAATGTCAACTAGAAATACTAAGCGTTTGACGCTGCCTTTGATGTTAGCACATCTTTGAATAATAAACAAAAGAGAGAAAACGTGAATAGTTATTTACAAGCATACAAACACCACATGAAAGACTAAAGGCTTTATCTTAACTTCGAGAGGATACCTTAAAATGGAATTTGAAAATAGGTGACTGGAGAAGTCCTAAGTGAAGCATAAATTTGGTCAAATTCGTATTAACCTATGTATAAATCGGCAAACGAATTAATAAACGTCCAGCATTTAAATTTAACAAGGACGAAGAACAAGTTACAAACAAATTTGAAAACGCTTAAAAACCGAATGCTTTTAGCAACAGCTGACGATAACAACGGATTCAATTATTTTCCAATGAGAAAGAGTTTTTTTACTTTTCTTCTTGTTATGGACGATTTTTTTCCCGAAATTTACATGTGCTTCATAAATGCCGTTTTCGTTAGTAATATATGGAAAAACTATGTCATACTTACGGGCATAATAAAATTCCTCCTATGACTAATTAACGGGTAACATCGCTGTACCAGCCAAAAACAAAAAAAAATAAATAAATTTTTTTAACAATTTTTTCCGAATAAAAGGGAAGCTAACAGAATGACAATATAAGGAGAGGTTGTTAGGCATAAAAAAAAAAGAGTGCTTTAAAAAAAATTCATGAAAAAAAGACAACGACGCAGTCATTCTCTGGCCACATCTTCAGCGCAAGCGGCTAGACGGAACGCACTGTAACTGGTCAAAATCTATCTTAAAAAAAAGAATCATCTAGTGAATCATGTAAAATTTTTTACAAACACTGATTTCAATGTGATTGGCAAGCGTTTGAATGTAAGACTTCAAGACTTCGTACTGAAAACAGAGCGCACTTCTATTAATAAAAAGTGCTTAGATTAACGTCCCGCAAATCATCTCTCGAGAATGTTGTTGAAAGATGCTCTACAAACTTCGAATGAAAACAATGAAAGTTCTTTGAATTACACTGCATGCAGTTTTCATAAGTGATGCTTCGAGATAAACGCTTGTCAAGTTTTGATATGTGTTTTTTTTTTTGAAATCTTTTCGATTAGCCTTCAGTCCTAGCACCATAAAACTACCCTCACATGTTCAAATATTCCGTCTCGTTTCCTTTTCTCGGCGCTCGTTTGTTCCAACGTTTCTCACCGAATCGCACGGTTAACACTTTACATGTTGTATAGTGACAGAGGAAATCAGAGGAAAATGCATGAATCTATAGCCGAACTTATGGCTAATATTTAAAAGTTTCATTCTAAACTTTTCATTTCTGGGCGCAAGCATTGATATCTTTTAACTTGTTTTCAGCCTTGTCTTCATTTTGTGGTCAGCCTCGATGAAGCTATACTAAGATGACTTTGCTTGGAAGAGCTTTTCAACTTTTGGCGTTTTGGAGAAGCGTATTAGAGAAATGCCTCTCGGCAGAGATTCATTTCAAGCAACCATTTTTAGGATAACGTTGGGGAAAGACTTCGAAATTTTCAAGGAAAAATTTTTTAATGAATAGTGAATTGTTTACCACATATTCGTAAGGGTTCAAAGTATCTATTAAACTGATAAAAAAGAAAAAATGGTTTTTATGTTTGAAATTCATTTTGGCTTCATCCCCCAAGAAAACGATATACACACACATTTAGGGTAATTGCAATTTTGTTAACATTCTGGTCAGATGGCAAACATGCAATGCGGTTGAGCTGCTCGTTTTTCTTAATTCGTATGTCACTCATACGCCATGTTACATATATTATGCTATTCATTACTTCTCATTAGTAAACGAGAAAGAATTCTTCTGCCACTGCCACACAACCAACTCACACAATATATGCAAAACATTTTGGTTTTAATTTTAATTTATTTATAGCATATCTTACGGGGCAGAATGAAAAATATTACATTAGATTTGTTCAACCATTTGTTATGCAAAACAATACGTATTACAGATAAATCCGTTAACTGTCTGAGGAAGTGTAGAGAGGGGTAATTAATCGCAAATTTTTACTTTCCCTTGCCATTGTCAGACTGAGTTTCATACGATCTCTGGATGCACTATTAATAAAAATAAATTAACTTTAGTAAATATATCGAAAATTGGCGATCTTTGGTGTAAACAAAGACATTAGTGGATAGACAGACGGACAGAGATCGATCGAATCGATTCAGAAAATTATTTTAACCACCCGACTCATGTGTCATAGAAATTCTCGTGACATATAAACTTATTATTATTATTATTATTATTATTATTATGACAACTAATTCAGTCGGGGAAATAAATTGCAAGATTAAAGACTTAAAGCATTAGCATCTAAACGCTAACGGCTTTATTGAAAACTCTATCGCTCTTGCAATCTGAACTCACGAACATTGAGTTGTTAGTCGAGGTCCTTTGCCTACTTGGCCACAATTTCGTTTTGTATACCATAACCGTAAGGGCTATAAGTTTTAAAATTTGTATATTTCGCATATATCGCTATACACATGATGCTATTTTGAAAAAAGGTATGATTTGCGTTTTATTTTAAAGTAAAATTGTTCCTTGTCAATGAACGATGCTAGGATGCACAATCTTTATTGATTCGTTTACCTATTTTTGATCAATAAGTTGTGCGTTGGTTTCCGTTATAACTCGGCTGCGTATTTAAATGAAAGATTAGAGGACTTGCGTGAGTAAAAAACGGGTTTTATAAGATTCGTGCTGGAAATTTATGGTCACGCTTAAGAGGTATCGTAACTAAGTAGAATTTAAAAGTTTAGAAAACAGAGATAATTGGTTTTTCAGATAGTTGTGGGAATCGTTTAAAAAATCGTGTAAAAAGCATTGGATCGCTCATTCATATATCTAAAGCATTAGGCAACATTTAGTATTAGATTTAGATTAATTTATTTTTTGTGATCCTTTTTAATAGCTATTCAAGGCCTTCCTTACCTATAGTAGATATAAGAGTTTATCTCGAATTTAATATGCACGGAATGAAAGTATTTCTGATTTCTGGGTCACTTGTTTTAGAGAGAAAATATTTTTGTCATCGCCTGAAGTTTTGTGATCGAACAAGTTTGTGGGCTTGTGGGCTTTTTATTTCACTAAGACTTTCGGATAAGATTTATTGCAATTTCATTGAAAAGAATACGCAAACGTTTTATATAATTCTTGAAAGTAACAGTTGGAAGTAAATACAAAAATTGAGTTATAACGGAATTAAATGGAATTTTAAAAGTTTTTAATAACCATTTCCTGTTTTCCATTTTGAGCAACTATTTCACACGCAGTGACTTGACCGTAATAGACAAGATTATAATGCAAACGAATTATTATTCAACTGGCTTTTACAGTATATTTTGCTCTTAAACAAATAACATTTGTTGTTCGGGTAATTCACTCTAAATTTCCATAAAAATACGCTATGTATGTTGAGGGTATATTAAATTTATAATACAGAACAACTGTAGATAGACTTATCTTTTCTTATAACAATCGATTAGGAAGGTTTTTAAACGTATTTGTCTGTCTTTCCGTTTCCCCATTTGTGATCTTAAGTCTGTCATAGGTATTCTGTTAAGATATTTCGATTGAATTTGAATTGAACGCTAACATGTTTTGATCTAACGCCGAATATTATTGAAAATGGATTGGAGTGGATCTGCTCCCCCGGTTACTTTTCATACAACGAGCAATTTCGAAAGAAAAAGCTTTATACGAGAAAAAATTGTTTTTTCTTAAACATTTCCCGACAACTGTCTATGGAAAAGTGCATTCAGGTATACTCAATAAATTGGATCGGATGAAACTATGCTTTTTAAGCCCTGCTCTATAGAGAAGCTTAATACGAAATATAAGCCTATATGTGACAATAAGATCGAATTCTTAATATTTTATAATAGAAATGGATTTTTAAAAATCGATTTGATCTATAAATTTGTTAAAGATGAGTTTGGTCTATCTTTCGGGTCTCTTCTTATATAAGAATTCTCACAGAAAGTCAGCCAGTATTTTGGAATTTTTCCCCCTTACAAAGAATTCGTAACGTGGTATAATTTTCGGCATTTCATGGCAAAAATAAGTGAGATCTTGTGTTACCCGAGAAAGTATTGCTGATCAGCTTTGCCTGACTACAACGTTGCAAAAGTGGTTTAGTTTGAAAGAAAATTTTGAAACTCTGCATATAATGACAGCATGAAAAATGTTTTACTTTTGAAATGAAATTATTATTCTTTCCACGTTGCATGCATGTCTATAAAAAAGGACATTTTTTTGTTGCTCTCATAAAAACGTTCGTTGATAGCATAAAAAAATTTCTCCCCCCCGTTTGTTATGAGCACAGGCGTTTTTTCTTCTTAATAAGATGTTTTAGAAAGAGTAGAGCACAACTGATTCGTTATTTTTATATCAGACAGAATTACTAATCCTGACTATCCTAACTGTCGCTCTCAATATTGACATGAGGAACTTTTCGTTGTAGAGTCCCGCAAGTGCATGACTAAATGTGAAAAGTATTCGACTGAGCGGCGTAACGAAATATGCAAAACTTTCTGACGCGTTGAGTCAATTAGCGAAAAATCTATAAACAAAGTAAACGAATCCTGTACATAAGATTGTGGTGTACATATGTATAATGATTTTAGAATGCAAAGAACCGAACAGTATGTTTATGTATCTCAAAAATATCGCCATTGAACTTGAAGAAGATTTGCTATGAACTATTTGAACATGAAAACTGCAATCAGAATATTGAGGAAAGAAAAATATATCGTAGAGTATGTTCGCCATCTCTGCGAGAGATTGCAGAGATAGAAACAAGAGCAATAAAAAAAAAAACAAACATCAAAGAGAAGAATAACAATAAACAAATAGATAGATGAGTTCTTTTTATGCGATTTACTGCGAAAAGTTGAAAGTGGTCTTCCCACTCACTTTCATGACAAGTATTTTCATATGTAATACGCGAAACGAAAGAAGTGTAAAGCTGCTCACAATGACGGATGTAAATGTGATTAGGAGGGAGATTGCTTGCGTTGCCATTATCGTTCCACTCATTTAAACTTCCAATGCTTTATGGAAATATTCAAAAACATCGCATTTTTTTTTTTTTTTTTTTGCTTTAATAGAAAATTATGTTAATACGTTGTGCCTTTAAAATGAGTAAAACGACTTCCCCCGGATGCGACAGCGGGCCCAACAGTGTTGCAAGATAGTTTGTCACTATCGTTGATAGATAACCAATTTAGATAAGCAACTTATTTAAATAACTCATTGAAAACCCAATCGGCGAATAATCGAAGGAGATAGAAGCTGACCGCGATCCCAAATGACGAATTTAAAGGAGTTTTGAGAGAGTAGTAGTTTTTTAGATAAGCGAGAAATAGCAGAGAATAGTTATTGCGTTTGGGATAAAGCGGAAGCAACGACCTTTCATACGTACAAGAGATGCTGCAGAATAGTTTTGCTAAGAATATTACGCATGAAGTGTGATTTGGAAGAGGACCGACCTAACGTTCGAATATTTGAATTTTATTAAATTGCTTTTAGTAAACGAGACAAACGCGAAATTTTGTTCAGACTTAAGCAAGTTTTGACTTTCAAAGCGTATAGATTTTCTTTTTTTTTATTTTTTGCTTCTTTTTCTATGTAAATTTCTTTGCATAACTGTAAAGCTGCAGGCCAATCTCGCCCCAGCCCCATTCGCAATAAAGTCTGAAGAGCTAGATATACGCGTTATTCATAAAGAAAACTTGCTTACCCAACTTAGAGACTGTAGTTCGTCTATTAAAAAATCGGGCGATTGCAATCGTGGGGGTCTTGTTGAGATAGTTTAGCCATCAAAGTTTTAGGGGGAAATATGAATTCCGAATTTAACATTAACGATGAGTTTAAGTGTGTCCAAGATGCAAGACAAGGAGCCGGAATAGTTGACATGCGGTGAGAAGAGAAGAGATGGAGCAATAGTATACTTAACTTGACCAGGCAAGCAAGCAAGCACATGTTCAGCTTTTATAATTTTCATAGCGTTACATATATTTTGGAAGAGTTACTTTCAATGTGCAAGCCAAAGTTAACTCTGCAATCAGGAATTAACCCAAGGTAAAGCAGACACAACATCACAACATCAATAGGATTCTATCGTTATTTAATGCGCAAGTCGGAGGAAATGGCCCGACTAGATTTAAAAGCGTTAGTTGGCACTTATACTGAGACGGAGCATATTAGCCAAAATCCAAAAGTTGATACGGTTCGCAGTTATAAAGTAGCAAAATATCATCTGCATGGGTAAAGAGCACAAGGGTACAATCGTCACCAATCGAGTCCAACAGATCATTCTCAATGAGATAGAACAGAGTAAGGAGCCTAAAATGGATTCTTGCGGTACTCCAGATACTATATCTGGATACTACGACCGAGCAATTAAGATGATCCACTGAAACAAATTTTTTTCGGTTGAAAATTTATGACTACACGGCCAACTAAGCAAATTGAATTTTTATCATTGAGTTTATTAACAAGTTCAGTGTGTGAGACTGTACCGTCGCTTAGAGCTTAGAAATACCGCGGCCTGAGCGAAAATAGAATTGAACATCATTGCGGGACAGTACCGTTATTCAAGGGCAAATCAATTTGGAGCTTGATGCGTTGGCTCAGCTGTTTTCGAAGGATAATGCGAAGTGCTAATCGATCGAAAGTATTTATGTGTGTAAGACGCGACACTGTTTAGAAACAGATCTTATTTGAACTATTTTTTACCATCCAGGAAATTCAGAATTCTATTCAGAGTATGCTAATGATAATACATTTTTAGAGAAAGATTATCATCAAGCTATTTATTTATTCATTTATTTATTCGAAAGCATTGTTCAGTCAAAATATCTTATCCTCAGCCAACTGTATGACTGTAAAAATTAACTGACTTTCATTAGATAATAGAGACTAAAGATCACAATAATACACTTGCTTATAGTAAATTTACAATTTGAATATAATCAGTTATGGTAAATATTACCAAGTATTTGTCACGATATGTGCATGCAGAAGCACGTATGTACATATCAAAACAGCGACTATGCAAATACGCAATAGTATGGTATAATATATGAGAATGAGAGGCAAAAAAGCAAACAATTGAGGTAATCAGCGCAATTTTTAATAGTGTTATCAGAATCCCCGGCTATGTCGAACACATGATAGTTATTGTTGTTGTGCATTTGACAAGGTGTACATACGTACATACGATATTAGGAAGGTCATATTTAGTGCGTCGTTGCTCTATGCTCTATGCTCTATGCTCTATGCTCTATGCACTATGCTCTAATAGGAGCATTGAAAGAAACATTACCAAGGAATCTAGGGAAGCATATAGCGCCCCGTATTAACTTAACCACAAATAAAACACCTAAGCATTCGCGGCCTTTTCTTAAAGTGAAAGTGAGTTCGATTCATTTTAATCTACGTTTATATGGAGGGAGATTACGAAAAAGTTCGCATCCTCACCTCACGCCGCGCAACGAGTAATAAAAGTTTCTTTGCACTGGTTCAACCACATCAATACGGCATCTGTAGTTAATAGTGTAGCGTAGTGTAGGCCAAACAGCTGAAATATACTTGAAAGAGCAGCCTAACTACAGTCTCACCAGAGCCGTATTAGAGGGATAGTATCCAGAGTCAGGCAATTCTCTACACTACTTTTTCATGAATCGTTAAATCGATTTTTCTTTTATTAACAATTGTCTTAATATGACGGTTCAATTTTAGACTAGAATCGAAAAAAATATCTAGATCTTTAAAAGTCGAGACATTTGCCAATCTATTAATTAGACACAATAAAATTTCGCGTCACCAGAAGGACAACTTTTAACAACAAGCCATTGATTGGGCACCAAAGAGATAAGAGAGTTTCATCTCATTCAGATGAAACTGAAACTGGATCACGGATGCCATTTCTATAATGGAGTCTAATGAATAAAAAATATTAACATCATCGGCGTACATCAATTTTATGAACGCACACACGAAGGTCATTAATAAATAAGACAAATGAAAGGGGAGCAAAGTGGGGGACCATTGTGGAAAACCAGACGGTACGGAAATATTACGAGGAAAAGCTGAGCTAAACAGTGCTTCCACCTTTAAGATAGCGTTTAAATCAGGCGACCATGACTCCCATGCATAGAATGCAGTGCATCAACCCGAACAGAGCTTATACGCATTTTAAGAAGATATCTTGGAAAGTTGTTCAAATCCCTCTCTTGGTGTGCTATAAAGGGCAACAACTTTAAAATTGTAAGGTTTTGAAAGATTTCCTGCGTGATGAAATAAAAAAGCACTTCCGAGGATGAGAAATAGAAATTACATTTAAAATAGATAGACAGATGGATGGATGGACAGAAAAGTTACACAAAGCTAGACGATAATACGGAGAAAAACGATTTTGAAACATCTTGCAACTAATTACCAGGAATCTCATCTTGAAAATGAGAACAAAGCGATCAAAATCGCAGACGATTCATTAAAAAGGAGGCAAAACGTGAGTTTTGTTTAATTAATGCCATCGACAAAATCCAATTTGCACACTGAATAATTAATTGAACAAACATAAGGTAAAGATAAGGTTAATCGAATCGATTGACGCCCACTTCAACATTCAACAAATGTTAATTTTATCTCATTAAAGCTCATTTATTAATGCTTAACGCTACTTGAATGCGTGTTTCAAGTGTGCAGCAGAGAAAGTAAATCACAAAAATATTAATCTCACGCACTGTCAATCCAAACCACTTAAAGGATTTATTTATTTGACAATAATATTTATTATGACATTTGCAGAGCTGCTTGGACGTGGCGTAAATCGATGAGTGTGCCAACACGACGACTAACTGTATTAACTTGCAAAACACACTAATTGCAAAAACAATTTTTTCGAATCTCTGCCTTAATCGTTTTTGTTTTTTTTTGCTATTATTTCGATACCGTCCGCTTCAAACCGCTTCCCCTAATCAAATTCTTCATTTATTTTCGTGATACAAAACGAAAAATTATGCTTTGTTCCAATCTAAAGAGATAACTTTTATGGGGGCTCTTATGCGGAACAGGGCTGATAACACAGACTGATAAGATTTAAATTCAGCAAAAATAAACTCGTTGCCAAAGACCGTATTATCGTCATAAAACACTAAAACACTAGAGTTTGTTGTTATAATTCGTGGCTTACTTTTCCTGAGTAACCTTTTTCTGGAATGGGATCCAAAAACATAGAGTTCTTTGGCCGAACTTTGCTACAACTAATGTCTAAAACAAACTATCAAAACCAATTCTCATCATCAAATGATAAGAAAACGACTTTAGTGCCATGTACGTTTTCCTCAGAGGTTTTCCTTACACGAGATAGTGTACAGAAAATAGATGTACCTCATCCAAATTTGGTAGAGATGATTTCTATGTTACTGCGAAATGTTAAAAATGATAATGTTTTGCCATGAAAACGCTTCGTTTCGAAAATATCGGATCTTTTACATCAGTTGGTGATGGTCGAAATGTGATCACTCAGCGACTTTTGTCGAGGAAGTCGTAAAAATGATTTAATTCAATCCAATTTTCATTGAACACAAAATAATATGCATGGACAGACGGACGGACGGACAGGACTAAATTGATTCACAAAATGATTGTGAATCGATCGATATAATAAAAGATGGATCGATTTTAAGCTCGTCTGAGTTTTATATATATATTCGTACAAGGAACAACAGTTGGTGTTGTTTGCATTTGATATTGCGTGTGGAGTATAAAAGTAAAAATATTCTTTAGTATTTTGAATACAAAATGAAGGCGTGACAAAGAAAATGTCGTAAAGAAATTCTTTTTCTTCTAGACGTCACCTTAAATATGGCAGAAAATCTAGTAATCATCTAGATCTTTGGCACAGGATATATTGATATATTTGTATGCAACATGCAGGAGGGCATAAGATAGCCACAACCACCCCGCCCCCCGCTTCCCTTTTATTATACTGATCACAGAAGAATTATTTGTTGATGTTTTTGGTCCCATGCAGTTTCAATCGTATTCTGCCTTAAGGCGAGGTGCACTTACTTACCAGTGCAGTGTTTCATTCGTGTCAATTCATAAAAATATCTCGATTGCTGCGGTCTGTGTGTTGGACATTGAAACTGGATGGGCGAACACTGAGCCATACGAGTGATAGAGTGACGAACAGGCTTAAATCGTATTGACTGTATCTGAGATCGTTGTGGAAGAAGCATACATTCGGCCAAGGTTAATATATCCGTCTGCACCGTCTGAGAGAGTAAGCTGATCTCGTTAATTAATTGATTTATGATTTTTCTTAAATTTTGTCTACTAATGCGAAAACGCTATTAGCTAACTACGTAAGAATCATGACATGAATGCTTCTATTTGCCCTTGAATTTCCAAAAAGCTTCCTATGTGCGGTATGAGTTTTTTTTTTGCTGTGTGTGTGTGTGTGTGTGTGTGTGTATGTGTGTGTGTGTGTACGGTAAAGTTTAAATGACTTAACACTCTCTTTACCCGGCAAACGTTAATATTGAAGCATGACTTACTACATCGCAATGTGTATTATATTGAAAAGAAAAACAAAAAGTGCATGCTTTAAGAAATACAATGCCAAGGCTTCATTAAATATTCATTAATGTGCACTAATTTAAGCGCATTAAGTGCTTCGCAAAAGTGCACGGAGAAGTTTAATTTGTCTGATTGAAACGACAAGTTGAACTTTGCCAAAGAAGACGAAAGACTTCGTTAAAGAACACTCTTTAATGAAAATTAAATTTCATTTTGAAAATCTTGCACTGGACGCGTCGCACATACATACATACATACATACATACATGTGTAAATGAGAAGCTTTTTTTTTTTCTCTTTCTCTCTGTTCTATTTTAATTTAGTACAAGTCAAAGAACGCAAATGGATTACATAGTAAGTATAGAAAATTACGTTGGTTTCACTTTTAAGTGTTTTTTTAAGTTTTTCTTTACTTTCATCTCCTTCTGCAGATTCTCTTGTAACGATAAAAGGCCTTCTTTCCTGCGTTTCGTTTACTAAAGTAAAGCTACTCTCATGAAAAGTTTTGAGGGTAGTTATGTGTTTCTTTTGCTAAGCCGTGCATACTCACTGTACAATTTTTCAAAATCGCATATCATATCCAACGTGCTAGGTTGGCTAAAAAGTATTGAAATTGAAAATTGTTAATATTTCTTTAGCTTTCCGAACGTCTCGCTATTTTAGAACTACAGGGAACCGACAATGATTCGAGAGTTTCTCTCAATGGCAAGCTACTTATTAGACCCTGCAGTTTTTTTCCACTTCAGTAAAAAAAAATGCATAACTACTTGGCATTCTAAACATCATTGTCTTACACAATCCACATATTTTTGATCAGTAAATTCATCGAGCATGTTTTCTGGGTAAGTTGTGCAAAGTCTTGTTCATCAATCTATCTATCCATCCGTGCAAGTTGCCCTCTCTTCCTTGATTATGTATTCCTTCGTATTCCGTTTTACTTGGGCACTTAGCCCGGAAGAAAATGAAATAGAAAGTGTACTCATAATAGATCCCAAAATAACGCAAGCGTGGAATTAAAGTAAAAGTGTAAAATTTTGAAGTGTTGTCTGTTCATCAAGAGAGAGAGAGCCATCGTCGACTCGGTGGGTTTATCCTTCCTATATCGAGACTCATTTTGTAGACAACTGAACGGTGCAACGGTCGTTAAGCTTTATATTGTAAAAAAATTCACCTTTCAATCTCAATATCGTACGTCAGCTTGCAAGAAGTTTTTACATACCTACGACGCGTTAACTGTCAAATGACATTCGGTTTGGTTTGATGTGCTGCGGTTCATATATTGACTTACGACACTTACGACGTTCATAGAATAGGCGAAAGGCTTAATACTTTTTATAATATCAATATTTAACCAAATATATTAGTTTTGTTAGAGGAAATCTGTGTGTGTGTGTGTGTGTGTGTGTGTGTGTGTGTG
>KK502410.1:2734325-2785071 GCA_000688735.1 Glossina austeni | reverse complement strand
TGTGTGTGTGTGTGTGTGTGTGTGTGTGTGTGTGCATGTATTTGTATGGTCTCGTTGCCTGCCCACGCTTTTTATGTCTCTTTATTATTTACTTTCAAAAGTCTGTGTATTTTACACTGTCCGGCACTGATTTAACGATGGTATGCTCCCTCACTATATGGACGAATATTAAGTCCATCTTTCAACCGAACAGAAATTATGGAGACAGAGGGAGAGCAAGAAAGAAATTGTTGTCTCTGCCTTTTGTTAGCTTGAATTTGCAATAAGAGGTAAAGTTAGTCTGCAAAATTTCAAAATTATCCCTCAACACTGTTTGTGTTGTTAGGCATAAAGTTATATAGTCGCCGCGTTTAGATTTATATGCGTATTTTACCTTTAATTAGCAATATATCGTAGCGATGAATTAAATTCTCTATATATACGCGCTATATATAGATGCTCTATAAATACAAAATACATATTTAAATATATATGAGGGGTTCTGTCGTAAAAGTGTCTTAACAATTGCCGAAAAGAATATTGCCGCATAAATAGTATGACATGTTCATTGTGCTGTTAATATATTTTATAGAAAAAAAGAAAGAAAAGTTTTACAAAGAATTTTTTACACAAATACAAACATTGTAGCCGGAAAAGACTGACCAGTAAATACTCTTCATCATGTCGTCTATATATAGACGAATTATATATATATATATATATACATATATATATATATAGAACTATATATATATATATATATATAGTTTTTTATTTTTTTTCGTCATAAAGTACCTAAAAATTATATTTTATCTCTAGGGCATGATGCACACACTTTTTATGCGAAAGCAGCCCGATCTTGAAAAATAGACCGACCTTGTCCAAATTTGATGCCATTAGAGACCAATATTCTCCATAAAATATTAAAAAATTGTTTTTTGCTGCCCTAAAAAGACCTACTTTTGTAGGGACTTGGAAAAATTGCCGGATCCGATCCGATCCGATCCAAATCTTATCTGTCAATTTAATATGACTGAATAGCAAACAATACTTAGATAAACTTGTCGAAAAATTTTATTAATTGCGTTTAGTTTTTACAAAAGCCCAACGGGTGCCATCTAATCCATTTTCAATCGCGATTATTCTTGGGCCAAAATACGTCAGTCTAGCAAATTTGATGAAAATATTCGAAAAATTACGATCTGTTGTTTGAACATAAAATAACAAGATGGGAAATCAGACTGACAGAAAGACAGACCAGGTTACATCGATATATAAAATGATTCTGGTGATGAGTCCACTCAAGTCTTCGTGATTTGAGTTTGTTACACATACATCCGCATAAATTTAATATACCTAATACTTAGTAGAAGTGGCGTAAATATAAAGACCGCAAAACAAAAAAAAAGAACAAAAAATACGTAAATGGTTTATTTCGACCGATTCATCTAATCCGAACATAATGGAATTTCTCTTTTGCTTTTTCATCAGTTTTCCTTTTCTTTTTTTTTTCTTTTTTGTTTATGTAGATAACTCACTTTGGAAAGTTTATG
Source organism: Glossina austeni (assembly GCA_000688735.1). Taxonomy (NCBI): domain Eukaryota; kingdom Metazoa; phylum Arthropoda; class Insecta; order Diptera; family Glossinidae; genus Glossina; species Glossina austeni. The sequence goes on along the minus strand of KK502410.1, from coordinate 2,783,539 downwards.
TGATGTTGTTCGTTATTGCTTTTTAATTTTGTTTTCAAGTTGATAATTAAGAAAAGTTTGTATTGATATTTATATGGAACTCTTTTTTCCCCGATGCCAAGCCTATTGAAAGAAGAGCAGAGAAGAGAAGGAGGAGAAGATTATCCTTGAATTTTTACGTAAATTTGTAATAATTGCAAGAAGAAGAGAAGAGGCTATAATTTTATTTCTTATATATATATATCACGTTTAATAATCCCGTTTAATGTAATAATGTTTAGCTGACATTATATGCTTTTCTGTGCAAACAGTAATAATAAACGGGGAGACGGACTATCAATAAAGTTCCGAACACCGAACAGTACGACGAATATAAACTTGGAAAGTTATGACATAGAAACTGAACGATACATGCTTTTTATCTTGTGCATAATGGATGTCCTCTTATAAATACATTTATATTTAAACTCAAAGTATCAGAGTATTTAGGTTATAATAAATGAAAGCATATGTATATATATATATATACATACAAGCATATATAGATATAAAAGCATATTTTTTCATATCTTTTTTTATTACAGTCATTGCCGTCGATTATTTGTTGTACGCTTAATTAACTGAACAAAGCGAATTTGCAAAAAAAAAAAAAAAGAAGAAGAAGCAGTTTCATATCCGTACACAGATGCTAACGAAGCGTATATGAATGAACATATTTGCGAGATTATCTTAGTTTGTGCTTATATGCCGCAACCTACTATGCTCGCAAACGAGGACCCACACAAGTAATTGCAGTGAAAATATATTAAGCATGCATGTAACTGACGCCTAACACCATATAACACTTGCCGTTTTCCATCTGTTGTTCCGTTAACTTCGTCAGATACGTGATGACAACATGAAAACCAAGCATAATAGTTGCATTAGTGCTGCTGCTGTTGCTACCGAGGCTGGTGAGAAAATGAAATCCGTAATATTCTATCCTTATGGGCCGTTAACGGGATTCGGATGTTTCCCTAAATTACATGCTAAAAATTTAGCCGCGTCAAGTGCAATATACACAATTGTGAGTATATGTTAAGAGTGAGAGTATGCTCGCATCCATATATGTATATATTTATTACACACATATATATATATATGCTTATATCTGATGCATGCATGTGCCAACAAATTCATATAGTTTTTCATTTAGCGAATTTGCTCACTAAAATACAGGAAAAAAAAAAAAAAGGTGCAAGCGCTTAATAGGAATGACTAGGGGCGAAATTTTAATCGGGTTAAATATTTTTAAATTCTCTTACATATATTATCGAAAATTGACTTAACTGAATTCAAATCTCGGCATTGAGAATTCAAAAGTACAATTTAACTTTTGAGTATAAGAACTTTTTTGTAACAAGTGAAAACACTATAGTCCGGCACGACCCACTATTAAGTACCCTACGTCACTCTGCAATTAAACAAATAGGGCTTTATTTGGAGAGTTGTTGAAAAAGTGGTCCGATCCGATCCATTTTCCATAGCTTTTGTCCTTGGGCGAAAACACGTTAGTGTATCAAAATTCATCAAAATATCTCAAAAATTGCAAACTGTAGAGGTTGAACGCAATTAATAGACGGACAGACAAGGTATGGTAAAAGATGCATCTATCTTAAGTCTTTCGGAGATTTGCATATATCTGCACCGCAAGTTGTGTAGTATATAAAAATATAAATTCATTCTATTCGCGCGCTTTATTTGCTTCCCTTCCAAAATTCCATCACAATCTTCGTATTTTTCAAAGGAACTTTTTTCCACTGTTATCTAGTCTCTCATCTAATTTGATCGATAGAATTTCATTACTTTACGTCTAAAACCATTTACTTCTCTAACCCAACAAAAGTGCAAAATGGCTGATAATATCGACATCAATTGTCCGCCATTGTGTACCAACATAACAGGAAAAAAAATCGAGAACGTACGTAATCCATGAAATTGGAAAAGCCAGCTTTTCTTTGAACACACCTCCTATTGTCAATCAACCGATTTTCTTAGATCTTTTTTCAAGCTCGCCTTATATCTCTGAGAGAGAGAGAGAGAGAGAGAGAGAGAGAGAGAGAAATAGAGAGAGAGCTCTACAGAGACTTACCTCAACGGTAGTTGTGGTGTCAATCTTTCCCGCGTATTACTGATATCCGAGACCAACTTTTTGGATAGCTTCGAGTTCGTCTCTTCTCAGTTCCATGTAGTGCTTAAATATTATCATCCTTTTTCTTTGCACTCAGCACTCAACCATATGCAATGGCAAAGGACCACTCAATGTCAATGCTTAGTTCTACAATGATGCTACTTTTCGTCAGTTCTTTTGAGGAATTTCGGCTCGTCTTTAACATCGAAATTTTCAAACCGGAAATCTATCTAAAAATATTTGCGTGCTGTTACGAATGTTATTAGATGTAGTGAATCTTGTTTTGTAAGACTTCGGCTCATTTTCAAAATGCAAATGGTTTCGACTGAATTGAGAAAATCTCACGATATTTCGGTTTTTACTTATATACGTACTCTCACCTTCCACATATAAATGGTACGACTTGATGTGTCTGGTGCTACCAAAGTTACAAAATTCTAAAGCGATCTTTTGGGAAATAAAAATTAACTAGAAATGCATTTCATCGTAAAGTGAACCGATCACCTTTTTATCTCTATCGTCTATTTTTTGTTCATCAGGGTGTAGGGTTGCTGCTGCTATGCTTTAGCTCTACTGTTGTCATAGTGTTCGGAGTAATTCGGTTTACGCTGGCTTCGTCCTTTCGATTGGATGGTCCGATAATACGCGTCAGACAGCATGCAATACAAACGCAACTTTACGCAGCATAAAACTTTCGAACGATTTAAAGTAATCTCAAAAAAACTATAATGAGCTTAAAGCTAGATAAAGTTTATGAAAAATATAATTTTATAAACATGTTTCGATCACTCGCCTTCATCAGATTCGCTATCAGATTTTTCCTGCATACAATCAAATGCAATCCTCTTATATATGAGCAGAGATAAATTGTTAGTGCAGTGTTTTCGCTTTAAATTTGAAATTTACAAATAGCTCATGAAACTATTTTACTTAGCATATTGTTAGGAGCTTGAAATAATTTAATTTATTACTCTATTAAAAGAATGCTTAGAATGTATGAATCTATGAATTTATACCTAATGTAAATAAGAAAACTTGTCATATGCTTGCAGAACATATCGCTGTTAATTGTATTAATTTATTCCTGGCGTATAAATGTTAACAAAGCAAGCTCCAGCGATTTGCAAGATGTCTATTATGGTGAGTAAATTTTGTTTATTGCAAGATAATAAAACCTTTTCTTTATACTTATTCCCACCGTTTTTTTTTTTTTTTTTTTTATATATAATTATATAAATTTATTTTTTTAAATTTTTTTTCTACACCCTACACCCCTTGTGCTAAAATACTATAATAAGCTTGTGCGGAGGTGAATTTGTCTATCCGTCTGTCTTATGTTTAACTTGCAGGCTGCAATTTTTAAGATATTTTAATGACATTTGGCACCGTTGACGTGTTTTGAATGCCGATGAACGAACGCTACTGAAAATGGTCGAGTAACACACGCTTTTATAGGCGGCCCGATTATACGATTCGCATGGGTTGTAAATACCACATCCTAACGAGCGGAAACCTAACGGACTGTAGTTTATTAAAAATAAGTGACATACGAATTGAACTAAGAAAGACAAAAACTCACTGTAAAAAGTTTATCTTATCTTAATTCTTAACAAGGAACGATTTAATTATTCATAAGGGGACTGCCTGAGTTCGTTGAATTGGGCTAATATTTCTGGAGCCAATATTTCACTAGATAAATGCAGGATATTTCATTTTGTCTTTCCGTCCTTTTTTTTATTAACGGATTTACGGAAATTTGCTAGTCGTTGTTTTTGATGAACAGTACAATTTCAAAGGCCACTGCCCCTTTTTCTGTAATAGAGTAATGAAAAGGCTTAATATCATCAAGTTTCTCTCGTCTGAGCGAAGCTTTGTACATCCATCTTCCACGGATGCCTGTTGCTCAGTCATCGATGCTATCTACAACTGATTACGGGCGGGAGAGTTATAGAAAATCTGCCAAAAATAATATCTTCAGTCACTTTTAAACGCTCCATATCATGTAGTTCTTAATGCGTCCTCAACTCAACTGTTTACTGCTTCAAGATATCAGAAAAGTTAGTAAAAAGGAACACCATTCCAAAAATGAAGTCTGCAATAATGTCCGGCGGAGATTTTGTGAAAAAGCAAAACCTTTGTGTCACTCCATCCTCTCACAACGCCATTTAAGTCTCATTATGGAAGCTCAACCCTTCGTTCGTCAGAATCGACTACACGCACACTACAGGGAAGAAGTAACCACTAAAATACTATATAAACAACTCTTTAAGAACTTGCGAGCAGAATTCTCCGAGTGGACATTTTTATGAATCGGTCCATCTAACACTAATAGTGCTGTTTCTTTTGTTGTTGCTAAAGATAATAATGAAATAACAGAAGCTGGTCACTTGAACGTTTATTTTTTCGTGTTTACCGCTGAAGACGTAGGAATTTATCATGCAGTAAATTTTGCTTCACGACGTAGAGATAAATTCTGCGTATGAACTAGCCTAGGAGCCTAGGAGTCCTTAACGCCATTCATGACCTCAACAATTGCACTCTCCTCCGTTAGTACAAAACCGAGAAAAACTAATTCGAAAACCTAACAAACGGAAAATCATGCGGGTGCCTGGTCCATATAGGTATTCCGGGTAATGTGCTAGGAGACCTCACAACGAAAGGAGCCATCACTATTCATAAATTAAGAACTTAAGACTTAAGAGTTTTCATACAAAGGCAGTCAGTCTCCTGTTGGAGAACATAATAAAAAAATTAATCCTTTGGAAAGTAAAGCGACCTATCCTAACATACCAACCTTACCCACAGCCATCTATTGGGAAAGGAGAGAGGACGGCAATGCCCTCTTTGCGGCAACTTAATGTCAACTATAGACTATGTACTATCTACTAGATGTCTGTAGTGCTTGCTCACTTTACGCAAGAGACGCCAAGCAAAAATACTTCAAATTTATAATTTTTTGTACGAGTGCAACGTCGTAAATTTGTTATAATTTCTAACACCTATACGTTTCCGTATAATTAAAGCAAAATATTATAAATAACATTTATATCTATGTGTGTGAAACACACAAGTGTTACTATTGGCGAGTCGAGGGCGTTTGATGATTAAGCGCTTGCTTAGCCATCTAATCAGCTTTCTCATTAGACGACAGACTACGTTTGATGAATATCGCTAATAGGGGACTCATTGAGCGAATTAATCTGATCAGCTGCCAAAAGTTTATTTATTCAAATCTGCTTTAATGTAAAATTTTCTTACGACTTTCAAAGAATTTATTAAATAAATAGTGGAGTCCATAGTCAAACCTAATCAAAATGTAACCCTAATGGGAACTTATATGAAATGTTTACAATCAATCAGCTTAAAGGGAATTGAGGAGTTGAAAGCTCTCTCGCATTTTCCCTCATCGAAAGTGTGTAAAATTTATATGATCATCTTCTGAGCTTTTAAATAGAAGACCCTATAAAAAGCCACAGAGATCAAATTCAGCTTGAGCTTGAGCTTGAGCTTGTCCATCAGACTTATTTCCCTTTCGATATATCGAATGTATATTATTTCACTTTCAGTTGATTTCGATATTCAGCTACGACTTATATATCAACACTTGATTACAACGACCATCCAAAATCCTGTAAAGAATTATTAATTAATTCGTATTAATTATTATTATTCGTTACTTGAATATCTTTTACAATATTAAGCCACAAGTAGTATGAATATGTAGGTTAATGAATTTAAGCTTAGCTCCCGATGAAGAAAATAAAGAAGTATAAGAATTAACGAAAATTGTGGATACCGAGATGCTAAAGTATGCCTGAATTAAACTCATTTTGAGGCAATAAATCGACGATAGACTCATTGTACGCTTTGCCAAGCAAACACGACACATTCAACCTGCAGCTTGGGTAACGAGAATTGAGTTGATCGACGGTTGAGTCGATACCGTGATTTTGTTATACACACACCGATGATACCGGACAAATAGTCCGTTGCAAATGCAACTCAATACAAAAGCAATCGAGTGCCATTAACTCAAAATGCGATCCTATCGTCTTGGTGTTTCGTATCGTATGGTACCGCTCGATAACGAGAACCGTAAACCCCAGGCCCCAGGCAAGGAGAATAACTGATTTGTATTATTTACATCTTTACTAATGATATATGCTTAAGAGAGTGAGGGTAGTAAGCTCGTAATTATGTCTACTTAAGTACAGAGTGATGCCTGAGAACGTTACATGGAACATTTCGATTAATTTAGTTCGAAAGCGCAAGGAAATCAATTTTAACGGGGATCTACGTTACACTGAACTAAATAACTTGTACCACGAGCAGTTATTTATGCTCATACGGAGGTAAATTGCAACTTGGACTCTGCTCGCAAGGCGAGCACAGACAGTGAGAATTATTTTTGGACAGAGTCAATATTTCGTATTGGACATAATAAGGACACAATTTGGTCGCATCTCATTGGTCTGGTAATTACATCGTAAAGAACATACATACTCCTCCTTATTTCTTATTTCTGTATTGATTTTCGATAATTATCACTGGTCATCATCATTGCATGATTTCTAACTTTACAATCGACAACCTCGACTATTAAATGTAGTAGTACACGATTTCGATTAATAAAATTCTTTATCTATGACAAAGGTGTACATCTGACCTTTCATGGGCAGCCGAAATATAGGCTTTGACGGGAACTATGAGAATATTTGGAAAACTGCAACATCACATGGATAATAGGGTAGATATAGATTCGCATAAGTTGAAGGACGTCGATTCGATTACAGATTTAGGCGTTCTGTTTGACCCTAGGTTAATTTTCAACTTGCATATTGAGCTCTGATTAAGCAAAGCTAGGTCCGCGCTTGGTTTCATAATAAGGTGGTGGTGCAAGGGGCTTGATAATCCTTACATTTCAAAAAGCCTGTACATGTGTTTGGTTAGACCTATACTTGAGTATGCTTCTGTATGCTTGTGTGGTCTCCTTCATATAGGTGCTAGGTGTAGGTTCAATTGAATCTGTTCAAAAGCAATTCTTGCTATTTGCCCTTAGGAATTTGGGTTGGGGTCGGTCCGATTGCCTCTCTTCCTCCCTATGAAAATAGGTTGCTTCTGTTGTCCCTATTGTCTCTTGAGAAAGGTAGATTTGTTCTTGGCGTTTCCTTTGTAATCAAAGTAGTAAATGGTGCGTGGTGGACGCGCCTTTATTACTCGATAAAATTAGCTTTAATGTCCCTAACCGCTGCTCTGGGCTCTGCTTTATCTTCGTTAAGGTTAGTCAGTGTAAATATAATTATGAGCTATTTAACCCGCCCAGAGTTATTTGCAAGAACCTAAATGACATCTATCACCTATCTCTCTCTCTCTCTCTCTCATTATCGGCCTTTTTAAAGTCCGTAAAGAGACTTACCAGTGTCGTGCTTAAGCTAGCTTTTAACTACACTAGAAAGTCATTATGATTCGAAAATTAATTGATGTTAACTATTATCGGTTGACAAGCTTATGCATGGCATGCTTTGCGATGGCTTTGGGGTTCATTTGCAATTTGCTGCTGTACCGGGTGTAAGTGTGGCACATCCTTTTTTTTTTCTTTTTTTCTTTTTTTCCTTCTTATTTGTTCTATTTTTACTTACACTAAGTTTTAATATTAATTAATATAAGTTTTGCTTTAAGAATCAATTAAACTCGGCTGTTATTTGCTTAGTCGAGTTTCATGTATGAGTAGAATTAAAATAAAATAATTAAATAAATAAAGTGATTATTTATGGTTGCTACCTACATACCTACAAAATTGATGGGACATCTTCATCCCAGTAAGGGGAGTAAGGTGTGACGACATTAAAGTGTTTAAGTTGTCCTCAAATTACAAAATTGACGAGACGTAGTTGTTTTAGTTGTTTAGTGGGGTAACGATGCATTGAAGCGTTTAACTTGTGCTACGGTTTTTGTGCCAATGAAGTGATGGATTCATTGGAAATATTATTTGGCCTAATTTTTTTTTTGTTTTTTTTTTAATGTTTCCCCTATTCATGTAACAAACACAGTGCTGCCAAGAACAGGTGACAAGTGAGAAAAGAGAAATAGATAGGGAGGTGGGGGCCGTGGCCTAGTTATGAAATGTTAGCCCTTTCCGAACTGAGTACACTCAATACACGACCCACGACTAAGGTAAAGTCTACTTACTGCACTTGAGATTTGAACGGTCCTTACCTACGCGACTGCACAGGCACAAGGGCGAGGATGTCGCTCTGTTGGTATTCCGATAGCGTAATACTTACGAATTTCCTTTAAAGTACTCGCTAAGAGCCTTATCGTGTATGTTTCTTTTTAATTTCAGGGGTACAGATAGCATATTTTGCTATAATAGGGACGCAAATGTCAATAATCGTCTTAAGTGTGATGTTAATGTTTGGCATTTATAAGGTAAGTCGTTTTGTGCTTGCGTTTTGTTCTTGCATTTAATTATATTGAAATATATATAAATGATGTTTACTCTAATAAGCAAATGAAAGAATCAATAAGCAATGAAAGTCGTTTGTTTATTGTTTGTTGTTTGTTGTTTGTAATCAAAGCATTTACTTTGCTTTTCAAAAATTCTCCCTTATGTGACAAATGATGCAAACAAATTATTCCAACAAAATTTGTACTTATTTACTATGATTTGTTAAACAAGCAGAGTGCGTTTAAGCTTGTATGTGTAGCGCTTGAACAAGGGATAGATTGTAAACAGCAACGAGGAAGACAAGCAAAATATGAGTCTTCTTCTTTTTTACTATTATTTAAATAGTGACCTTAATCTCATACTCATAATAAAAGGGGAGAAATTATTATTCATTTTATTTTATTTATTTAATTTTTTTTTGTTTTTTTTTTTTGTAATTTATATTATATTATGTATCTGTTGTGTGCGATATTGCTTCCGATTATTTTAGGAAAATCCTGGCTTAATTGTGCCTTGGATTATTGGGTATATTACCTTAATGGCATTAGAAGCGGTGGCCATGGTTTACTCAAATGTATTGCGTGATCACGTTAACAAGGTGAGTTATTACCTAACTCTTCCTCTTCACATACATTATTTACTCATTTATATAGATAGACAAGTAAATAAATTGAATTTCCTTTCAGTTATTTAAAAAGAGTCAGACTGCGTATAAATAAATGTTCTTTCTTATCTTATCTATCGATGGCAAAAACGTTTTAACTTTGAATTCCCAAAAACGAAAATTATTTTTTTCAAACTCACCGACACACAGCTTAAGCCGAAAGTTTAATTATGAAAGTGTAATTGTGTGCCCTGATAGAATGGCGGAACATGGCTTACACTAACCATCTAGATGGTCTGCAATATTTTCAATTTTCAATTTAACATGAATAGGCAAACGTTCTTATGCAATTAAGTTACCCGGCTGGCACTTACAAATCACTCGAGTAGCATCTATATTAACTGCTTTCTCCACGAATCTTTCAAATCTTACAATCATCTCAGAATCATTTCTTTGCTTTTTTGTCAATTCTCAGCTCTGACAATTCCAATACCGGCCAACTATATACACATATATATATTTTTTTGAAAAAAAAAAAAATATCTACCGCGCTCTTACAAATGGTAGATTTTTGGAAAACTTGTATCGTCTCGTTTGAACCGATTTCATTAGCCGTCAAGTTTCTCCGTGCATATGCCAGGAGTTGAGAGAAAAATTATTTATATTCTGAAATTTGGCAACATTAAGTGCTCCCAATGGTCATTAGATGCTTCTATCGAAATCATCATAACCTTCGTCAGGGCATTCTGTCATAGCAGCGCGAGTTGCGCTGTTTGCAATAACTTGAAAACTGTGTCGCAGCGAAAAAACAGAATTAATTTATGAAAATTATCGTCCGACCTTTTATTGCGACTTCCGACTTGCATTGTCCAGCTAAGATATCGTCGCGTTTTGTCCAAATTTTCCGCGTTCATCTAATATTTCAAATTACGACGTTTTCAATCAATATTAAAAAGCAACGATTTTTCAAAAAATTTTTTTCAAAAATATTTTGAAAGAGATCGTAAAAATTAGCCAATCTAAAGTTAAATTCTAACGAGTTTCAAGCTAGATTGAGCGGAAACTTGCCAGAATATGTCGACTCTAAGTATCGACTCTTTCAAAAATCGCCACCAGTACCATGTACGTAAATATGAAACCGAAATTATTGTATAGAAAATACAAGTTGACGACTGTATAAAAATGGAGAAAAGATATTTTTTCCGAAGTGCTGGCCATCGCTAGCTTTTAACATTTGTATTACCTGTGTTGCAATTTGTGAATGCCATCCCAAAAAAACTTATGCTCCTTTAAGGCTAATCCGACATCAGGCCATTTTCGTACATTCTCGTCAGAAATAAAGTCCTCTTCAATGAGCGAGTGAAAAAATGCTATTAACGAGTGTTTTTGTATTTGTTCAGAAAAATTATGTTCGTCTTGCAATAATGCTGGCACTACAACTACCTTTTGTTATTAGATGTCCAAGCTATAAAAATATGCATGTTCTCGTCGTGTGGTGTTGGGATTATCTACGAACAAACTTAGGTTTCAGGTATTTGCGTACATGGTAGGTTGAGCACAAAATTGCTCAAGCACACGGATAGACGAACAGACATACTTAAATTTATTCGGAAAATAATTTTAAATCAATTTCGCATAATAATAAAAGATGAGTGCCTCTGAGTATTGCATATGCATCCGCGCAAAAACTTATTATACACTGCACACCACAAGTGATGTGGTATGGGGTGCAAAACATAATATGCATTCGTTCGGGATTTGTGTAAAACACACACATAAACTATAGATTATTCGTTATTCGTTAATTCATTAAAAAATATGCATATCTTTTTTTTGTATTTTCAGCAATTCGACGCTATGTGTAAACTCGAAGTGGCCTTTTTTATAACTCGCGCTTTTATAAATGTAAGTGTCACTAGGGTAAGGCAGCCGCTATACTTTATAATGTACATTAATGTAAACATATTTTGTTTGTAACAAAGAGTTCATAAAGGGGGGGGGGGGAATGTTTTATCTCTTTAAGCCAAGCCGCAGAGAATGAATGTTACATTCGTCCAAATATCTGCAAAATATGTGTTCCAAGTACGCATCGCAGTGTCCTTCTAGTCCTTGATCAGTTTGAAATCGAATCAAAATCGATTTAGCCGTGTTGGCTACTTGTGATACGCCTGCATGCAGAACTCACAATCGTGACGTCACATTAATTTTGAAACTCATTTAAATCGATCCACAAGCGCGCCTAAGTAAAAGCTAAGCATTTTTTAAAAATGGTTTAAAGCTTTAAGTTAAGCTTCTTTAGTCGTGATCGAAAAAGTGATCTTATTCTAGCCATTATCAATAGCGTTCGTCCTTGGCCCAAAAAAACGTCGGTGTTCATCAAAATATCTCAAAAAGTGCAGCATGCAAGTTGAACTCAAGAAAGAAAGCTTAAATCGTTTCATAATCATTTGCTGAATCAATCGATGCAACAAACGGTGGACCTATCTCAAGTCCATCCGAGTCTTGCCTCAGCATCCTCAGCATAAGCTTACATACACGTTTGTATCATAAATGGTGTAGGGTACAAAAAGTCGCAAACGCAAGTTGCAAACTTAATGGAAGAAGGACGGCATATGTATGTAAGCGTAGTTTCTAATTTTCTATTTAATCAGTAAGTGATTGGAAGTACATATCAGTACATGGATGGATGGATGTACATGGATATACTATCGATTGATATATCGAATGCTGATCGGAACGTGCCTACATGCTACTAATGATTACTGTAGTAATACTTTCACCTCAGGGTTATGCTATTTGTTACCTAATCTTACAAAAAAATGCATCAGATCTAATGATATATATTTTAGATTAATTGACGTAATCATGCGTTCGCCTATATGATTAAATATTGCTTTCACTCTTCTCTTGTGCTCGAAAGTATTTATCTAATCATTTTAAACGCGTTGGCATAAATCAAAATAATTACTTTTTTATATTATTTATCTCGGAAATTCTATTATATAGGATATTGCGCCCAGAACGTACAAATTGTGGAAATGGATAATAAGCACATGTCACACAAATGGCATCATTTCAAGCGCATCGATTTTGTTAACACCCAGTATCTATGAAAGTAACGAAATTAGTGTTGGTTGGTTAACGAGGTAGTCAAGTGCTTAGCAGAGACCTAAACACAAACATATGGAGAGAAATTGATGGGACAGAGCGTCAAGTTGATAAAATAGAATTTGAAAAGTTACACTCACAACGGCATAGCGCAGTAGCGCAATAGTGTCCATGCAATGAGCGTAACCGCACAACCCCAAAGCCCTCTAGTTACCCATAAATCGATGCAGCATATGATTTTTTATTCTTAGTTTACTTTAAATCCCAAAAACACTAAACTAAATACAGAAAAGATAGTTAACGCAGCAAACTGCAAAATATTTCGTTCTCTATTTCGCACTGAAACGAGTATTTCGCCTTCAGCAAAGGCAAACGTAAACGATTTCTTCTCAAGCTTCAGCTGTGCAAGTAAACGGCCGAACACGACTACGTAGCTCTAGAACAGAACAGAAGGAATTTAAATAAGAAATTTAAATTTGAATTCAACTTCAACTCATGCACGTAGGGCGAGAGAAAAGTGGAGCAAAATTTTAGAAAATATTTGATGAATTGAATCGGAATCATTCTCACTTATTGGAAAGCCCTGGAAGATATTCTTATTCTTAACAAGCTTTAGATCAGTATTTGCTACAATTAGTATTTTTTTTAAATATTTTTGGCGTATTTAATATAATAGTTATGAACGTCCATTTATGGGCTAAACATTTTGATAGTATTATTAAATATGTGTCCTGTCTGTCCGATTAAACTTTTCATGTTTTGCAGGCTTGGTCGAAGCATATACGCGAAGTAAAGGCTCACGAGAGGCGGGTGATAAGGCTGTCGGAATCTCATGCCAATTAATCATATATATGGCTGTCTGATTAGCGGGTATTCCAATTAGAAAAACATAAGGAACTCTATTCTGTCATCAAAGTTCAAAAATTAGTTAACAACAGCAGTAAAAATGCTGTCATGTAAAGATTAGAAATTTTTCTAATTAGAATTTTCTAATTTTTCTATTAGACTAGCCGCTTAGGGGATGCCATCTAGGCGTATTGACACGGCTGTGATCCAAGAGTATTGTAGGTAGAGAAGAATCTGTTGAAATGGATACATGAAGAAACTACAGTTTCTTAGATTCCGTATCCTAAGTTGAAAGAGAAATTGTTTAGCAGCAGCGGTCATAGAGACACAGATGAAAAAGTTGAAGTTATCTCTGAGCTGCACTCCTTCTTGTTTCTATGCTTTCCACTTAAAAAGGAAAAGAAGAAGAAAAGAAGAAAGCCGTTTACTGCACGTACAGGCACATTTTGTACTCATTCATATCGCATGCACTGTGTGTTAAGCAAAAAATAATGCTTTTATTATATGGTATCTATCTGTCTATTCTTTCTTCTTTTTTTTTTCTTCTTAATTTAAGGTTCTTGTGATGTGGGGCGTTTTGCGTTTTTACAATTTGTTGCGCTCCGGCATTACTTGGCGGGGTCCCGAGGTAATAAAACTTATTTTTTTTTGCTAACGAGATTTTTCAACTTGATGCACACAGGCTAAGACAGCTACCACCACGTTTACAACGCAACCAATCATGTATAATGAATGTCAAAACGGCAGTCGTTGTCGCTACAGCTCAAGTTCCGAATCTCTATCTCCAGTGGAATGTTGCGACTTTTTTAATTTCGAGAACGCTGACGATGATTATGCTTACGACGACGATGAAGATTATTATGAACAATATTTTGATAAAGATAATGAATCGAAAGATGGAGAAGACGATGCTTGCTCTATGTATGAAACCTCTTCAAGTTGTGAACTCAACGATCGTAACTGCGCACGTCCTTTATTGATTAACAGCAAACGTTATAAGAAATACAAAATCAATCATATGCAAGCACGCTTGGAAGTTATTAACGAGTCAGAGCACAGCGCTGCTGACAGCGGAAGTGAAGAAAATGATACCTTATTGGCGCTTCGCGATAACAGTGCGTCCTTACCGTCCGTTTGACATTGGCCAGATTGCATTGGAAATGCAAGAGAAACCCATCCGAAAACCAAAACTTATTGTGCCCAAAGTATATTGCACGAAGTACGTCTTCATCAGCGCTCGCATAACCAATTTTATAGCCAGCATTATAATAAACGCCGTCGTCCATTCCGTCATCTTTACTGCTGTGTAAATGTTTTATTAGTGACAATATTGGTAGCGATAGAAATTTATGCACAAATTGTAATTTTTCTTTAAATGTTATTAAGCTGAGATTTTTAGGGAATAGAAATCACCTCATAGCCTGCCTTCCGTATCAATTCGTCATCTCTCTCATTCGAAAATCTTCATATATCGAGAACAACATCCAATCGCGCCACTTGTCATAGTAAACGACCGCCTTAAACCGTTAAATAATTGGTTAATGCGAAGATTTGAAATATTTTGACCAAGTTCTTGCTTGGTATTCGAAAGTTTCGGGTTCGAAAATTCAAAATCTGTATTTTTCTGTATAATCTCTTATCATACAATACGTATATATGTATATATATATTTTTATATATATATATATATATATATTTATATATATATATTATTATTATATTATTATATATTATTATTATATATTTTATTATTATTATTATATATATATATTTATATATATATATTATATATATATATATATATATATATTTTAAAAATCTGCAAAATACATATATATATATATACATATATATGTAATGTATATTTAAGAGAACAAAAATTAAATTTATCTAAAATTTCTTTCTATTCGTAGCAATTATTAAGAAATGTAGGTTAAGGATAGGCATCAAGACCGCTTCAATGAATTTTAATTTACTAAAAACTAAAGCAATACGAATTTATTAACATATCCTATGAATGTAGCATTGCATGTATTCTTAAACTCATCACCGAAAAATGATGGGTATATTCATTTTGTCAAAACGTTTGCAACGCTCCGAGGGGGGCATCACAGACCCCACAAAGTATATATATATTCTTGATCACCATCAAAATCTAAAATGATTTAAGTATGTACGTCTGCCCGTCTGCCCGTCTGCGTAATGTCTGTTGTAAACATTGTCCTTAGGTAAAAATGAAGCTATCGCCTTCAAATATGGCAGAAACATGGGAAGTTCTTGCACGTAGGTTGCGGCGATGATTGAAAATAGGCAAAATCGGTCGAAGGACACGCCCATAGCTCCGCGTAAACTGAGAACACCTCTGTTGCTTCAAAGGAATGAAAATTTGGCTTTTAGCTCAGTACTCATCAATTGTAACAGATAAATGTACAAAAGTTTGAACGCAGATTCTAGGGATGATGCTTTCCTACCTGTCAAAGAGAAGGTTTACATCTTTTTTTTTCAATCCTTTTATAACGCGCTGGTGCAAACTTCAAAAACACCATAAACTATATACTTTCTTGGCCAGTTTCAAATTTCGAATGCATCTAAATATGTCCGTCTGTCCAACTGTTCCTCTGTGAAAATGAAGATATCGCCTACAAATTTGCAAACGAATTTGGAATTGACCTAAACTTTTCAAAGACCACGCCTATAACGTCCACATGCCTATACGGCAAAAACTTTTATTTTGAAGATAGAAAAAATGAGTCGTGCCCGCCCCCTATTACAAAGTATCAAAAATTGAATTCTTTTTTTTTTTTTGTCTTCTTCAGGATAACGGTGATGGGTATAAAAGATTCGGTGACGACCAAATGTAATTTTCTTACTTGTTTATTTTTCAAATAGATCTACAACAAGAAAATTTCTTTTATGTGACAAAACAGTTAATTGGTATTAAAAAATATCGTATAGCTGAAATAAAGTTGGCGTAGGGCATAAACTACAATTTACTATGCGCACAAATCTGTATACATGCATGAGCGAGAATTTTCCATTAGCTAATGAATTTTACAATGACTGCTTGCGGCTAAGAAAGGTGGCGATGTAATACAATTCTCAAGATTTAATTACATTTGCCCTCTGTTAGCGGCACGCATAGGCGCTCCCACATTCTCACATTGAACATTTTGTCGTGACGTGACCACAACTGAGCGAATGTATAATCTTGATTTGCGCAAGTTTGTGAATTGAAATGATTCAATCATATCCGTCCGTTCATGCTTCTATCTATTATTCAAAGAGTAAAAATTATAAAGATTCTCACTTAGAGAAGTGACACTTTATGCGTAAACGTCTTACTTTAATTGCTCGAATTAAAGTTTAAAGAGAATGTAATGAGGTCACAATTTTGCTGATAATAAGCAAAAAAAAATAAATATTCACATACATAACCCGCATAAATAAATGAAAACTATATTTATAAGGGTTCATATAAATATTTCCAGTCGACATCTTACATTCAGAATTGGACATTTGACACGCCCATAACATATGTTCATGTAGTCCTGTTTGAAGTGACCGCCATCTGAAATTCACTGTAAGCTAGATATAGATTTCATAGCTATTTTGGAATGGATGCTTCAACTGCTGGATTTACGGAAAGCCGTCAACTTGACGAGTAAATTTTGTAAATCGTAACAGTCGCACAAAAATTAAGATAGAAATTTTTAGGCAATTTTGGCATAGACATTCCTTGATTGATTAGGAATACGAAGTTAAAAAGTGAGCCCCATTTGTTCACAGAGACGTCTACCACGCTTGAGAAACTAAAACAATCTCCGAAAACACCGAAAACATTTTCTTATTCTCGTCTATAACTTTCGTTCCTATGAAGATAGTTTGGAAAAATCTGACTAAAATTTTCACTACGATCAGTTCCACGTTCAGGCTAAAAACGATTCCAATCGATTTACCAACACATTCAGTACTAAGAATAAGATCCGGTCCATTAAAATATACGGAGGACAAAATTTGTAAATAAAGTTTAGAAGAATTAAAGTTTAACCGTTATTTGTGAAGTTATTAGTAAATCAATCGGGACAATTTTTGGACTGAAATTTTTCTTCAAGTCATTGTTCCTGGCACAAACTATATATATATACATATGCCATAGGAGATTTATTGACTAATAGAACATTTTTGAAGCATAAAAATTCGAAATGAAAATTGTGTTGAACATATTTCTTTTCTTCTTCTTCTTCTTCTTGTTCTTCTTGTTCTTCTTCTATAAAACAAAATCGATTTGTTTAACTTCTCTTAGAAGTCTGCTCCCTGCATTTTCAGTGTGAGAGTTTTTTTTTATTTTTGAAACCTCGTACTTGAAGTTCATTTTTTCTACTTCAATTCATCTTTTGAAAATTCGTCTGGTTGATGGTCCAAATGTCAATTAATTCAGTGTCAAGTTTCGTTTACAATCTATTGAAGTTTATTCCTTACTCGTTACCTCTACGTTACATTGCAGGAACAATGCACATTTACTGCCTGCCATAAATGATCTGTTAAACGACAAGTATGAAATAGAATCATTACGCTCGTATAGTATAGTACAACAAAAAAATGGCAAAAGTTTATTATCTTTCTATTCACGGCAGATTCGATATATGACATATATTTAAAGGCGATTGAAGAAACCGCAATGTATCGTTGCAAGATACCTGGTCTTTCAAGGTTGCCGCTCATGTTTAGTTAACTTGAACTTCTTTTTATATCGCTGCCATGGCCAATGGCAATGGAAACCAATTTTTAACATTATACATGAGCTTCACGTTGTCTTTATTGTCAAGTCAATTTTCATATTCCCCATCACTTATGGTGCAAGTATATTAAGTTTATGCGGATATTTGTGTCACTCACACACAGATGGACTTGATAATAGATTTTATATCGAACGATTCAGAATCATTTTCAAAAGAGATTTAAGCAAATCTGTGCCTCTGTCTAATGTCTGGCCATTTGAAATATTTTAATAAAATTTGTTAAACCGATATATATGTTGTAGGAACAATATTGACAATGGATTGAATCGGATCATTTTCACGATCACTATACCCATATAAAATCCTTACTAGATCGCGACAAGAAAAAACTTTGTGCCTTCTTGAAATTTCTCGACAAAAATCGATGAAAATTCGTGTCTTTAGCTTATTAATGGAATTGCAAAAGATTCGGCCCATATAGATATATATATATATATATATATTTGTCGGACGCCTCTCGATTAGACATCAGGGTCGTCTGGGAGAGTAAGTCTTTATACGGCAACCGTGTGTGATTTTTATATTTTTGTAAACGTATTAAGCGACATCGTGTAGGGTATTTAATTAGCCATCCTGCCTGACGTCTTCTTGAAGAAAGAAACCATCAACGTCCAAGTTTTGAAAAAGTAATAAATTTCTCTTTTTCTTTTTTTTTTTCTTGTTTGCTTACTGCACTCTTTTTTGCTTTATCGCACTTTTCATCCCGCGCCATTGATTCATTTAATGTGTGTAAAAATGTGCTAGAGAAATAAAGGACGTAGTTTTTCTTACAAAATTTTTAAATATTTTTCTTGTCATATTCGCTATCTATGCACGTCGATAACTACCAACGAGTCGAGATATGAAAAATGTTTGCTACAAAATGTGAAAACTCTTGTATGCTACGCGTGTACGCCTTAATTGCATATTAACAAATATTTACGTATCAACTACGTATTTACTCGATAAAGCATCTGTCCATTCCTGCGTGTAGATGCTTGGGCAAGCAAACAAGCAGCATAAACCATTATTTGTGTTTGATACACGCCCATATTGCATTATACATATGTCATCAGATCCGTCATTTTTTGTCAAATTTACACGTTTTCTCTTTTTTTTTGTTTTTGTCATGCAACAATTTCAAATCACGATAAGCAAGCATACTTGCGCTAAATAACTAGATTTAAAAGCTCTAAGTGATTTTATAAAAAAGAAAATTTCAAAAAAAATATGAGAAAAACATATCAATGATTATACTATATATACATAATATATAAATGTGCTTATCTATATATGTATGTATATATGTATGTATGTATGTATGTATGTATGTATGTATGTATGTATGTGAAAATAAAAATTTTATTGTCAACATATTGATTGTTAAATAAAAATCTTAACATTTCTTCATTTTATTCACATTTTCTATGAGTTTTATTGTCAGTGCACTCGATCTATTCGGAAGCAATGCGTCACTCGTGCTCCCTACGATATATGTATATTTGTAATTAAGATGCAATGTCTTTTTGGCCGTCCGATATTAAGGAGTCGCAACAGGTTGCGGTAGAACGTTCAAATTTGACAAAGTTGTACTTAATTGTCTGTTAAGTTTTAAAGAAAATGCTCAAACGTGTGCTCAAACGAACGAACATTCCTGGAAATGAAAAATGAAAAATGAAAATTTTAAATACACTCATCAATTTTCACATTCACAGTTTTGCTGTCGTGAAAGCGATGGCTGTACAATATTCATTTTAGGCCTGGTTGCGATTTATTTTAATTACTAATGAGAACAAAACTAAAGAAAACAGCGAAGCGGAGAAGCCTTCTTAAAGCCCAACTCTTTTTAGGATAACTGAAATATTTGTGAATCAAAGAAAAGGTTTGTTTGTATATGTATAACGTGAACTGAAGCTTCTCACCCTGGTTGATATTAATAATAACAAAATAATTGCAATTGTGGCGAAAGCGTACGAGAAACTGAAGACTGCAGTATAAAAACATTGATCTTCGTTGGGACCGGAGAAGGCAGAAAATTGTGTAGCGTTCAAAATTTATACACAAACCTCATGTATTTTGTTACACTCGTATGTTATATATTTCAAAGCAAATGAATGATCAAACAACCAAACAAAATCTCATACTATATATCTCCTACATCGGTTCTCGTAACAATCCTTTTTTATTTTCCAGATTAAATATCAGAAATTATGTCTGCTTGACAAACACTTATTTTGCATGAGAATCTTTATATGGAGAGGAGTCCGAAAAATTGATTTATAGATGTTATCAAATTTATCGCAATAGATTTAAATATGTAATCGCTCATAAAGTAATACAAGCTCACGTTTTTTCGCTACATAATGTTTTAAATTTTTTAGGGAAAAATTTACATCTCCATTAATTTGGCCGGCCAAAGTATTACTGCTCAGCGGTTTATATCGTCGAGATATATTAGAGGAATGGGAAATGTGTGTCGATCACGATTTTCGCTAACTGAGATTTTATATGGGAAATAGTCGACTTGTCAGTGCACTAAATTTCATCGAAATATCTCGTGCGGACAACGCTAGACGATGGATAGACATCAGACAGATAGACGGACAGGCTTGAGTTGAAAAATGAATACACGATAAATTAATAAATTTTAACTATTCCTATAATATATTATTATTATCATTATTATCATTATTATTATTATTATAATTTATTTAGACCAAAGAAATAAATTCCAAAACTAAAAAGTAAGATGAACATTAGCAACCAAGATTATCAGCTCAGGGTATAAATGCGTTTCCTCAAAACGTTTGCAACGCCCAAAAGGAAGCAACAGAGATCGCCCGACGAGCATATATTCTTGATCAATATGAAATTTATATTGACGTTAAGTTCTCCAGGTATTTGGAGGATGTCCATGCAGACGCTTAGGTTAGACGCTTCGAATAGTGAAAAGGTTTTCGCATTCACGAAATATATATTTGATCGTAGGATTTCGTTCACAAATGCAAATTGGAGGAAAGGATTTCTTAAGAATCAATTGGTGCGTTGCAGTGGTACGTGGCGGTGGAACGAAAAATATCTTCCTCCCCATCTCTGTAGAGGATTGAAATTCAAAATGTGTTGAAGGCATTTGACAAACAGAAAATTTAAACATTTTTCATGGTGAGTTTGCGTACACACGGGAACGAAAACAAAGCACATTCACTGCGTTATCTTAGAAGATTTTTGAGGTTTTTCGTGCATACACCTATAGACATATGCACAGCAAAGCGTGTATGGCTTACAAAACACGTAAATGCTTTCATAATGATTTCGTTAAGCATAAGACACAATGTGATATCACATCGAGAAATGTTTAATAAAATTTTCGCCTATACTTATAACGGGAATGCACGGGAGCAAGCCAGTTAAATGACTGTGAATTTAACATCGCTTAACTCTCTCTCTCTCTCTCTCTCTCTCTCTCTCTCTTTCTTTCTTTCTTTCTCTCTTTCTTCTTCTCTTTCTCTCTTTCTTCCTCTCTTCCTCTCTCTCTCTCTCTCTCTCTCGTTCTCTTTCTCTCTCTCTCTCTTTCTCTCTCTGATAATAAGCTTATAAAGATTAATCAGAAACTGATTGAACCCTATATAAAGTTTATCGTTTATTTTCTTATTTAATTAATCATTTATTTTTTTTTTTTTTTTTTTTTTTAATGTTTGCCTTAAAAAAATGTATGATTCCACTAACAGCATTTAGATTAGTAAGCCACCAGAGGCATCCAGAGAGGGTAAGATTGGAACATTTTTAAGAAATTCGCTGACTGTGCAAGCATACGAGTATCCGAGAGTAATATCATCTTTTTTCCAATTCACATAAGTTACTTTATCACTGACATCGTCACAAAAGATATAGTCTTTTGTAATCTGCTCTATAGTTACATGTGGATTATTGACACCAATAAACACAATACCGCGCTTCGTAGATGGCTCAATAACGACACGGAAATATATCTTCGGTACCGGTATCAAGCCATTGTTATTGGAATCATACGCTAAGTACAGCGAAGTTTCGTAACCATTTTGATCAGGCAGCGAGGTAACTCCATAGACACCAGTATAACAATCGACGTTGATTCTATGTTTTGAAGCCCACATCCGAAGCCCGTCTTCGACACGCGCCCAATTGCCGGCATTAAATACCTGCCATTGGGGAGCAGCGTTAATGAATAAAAATGTGGCACGCTGTTGAGTTCCAAATACGAAATCCGCCTTGGCAGCCATATGGCCTCGCGCTAAGTAAATATTTTTAGAAATATTAAAGAAGTTGCTTCCGACATCGCCGCCTAATGCGTTAGAAATAGTTTCTTGCTGCTTCACTTGAGTGTAGAGATTATCCACATTTTTGCCATCAAAGAAATCTCCGGGTTGAAACGGAATACGATCGATGCCAGTTTGAAAGTAATTGCTAGCCGGTCCTAAAGAATGATGAACGTACCGTGTAACCTCTCGCTTTTCATCGAAACACACTCTCATTTGTTCAACGAAATGCTTTGAAGAAATTTCGAAACCAACGCGTATTAAAACGCCTTCATTGCATCTTTCTGCTGTCCTTTGGGCTGTGAAACTGGGCCATGAGTTGCAAGTGAAGTCCGAAAAATTATAAAGTTTACTCTCCACCATGAAGATAGTGCCCCCGATGCAAGTAACATTTATTAATTCAGAGGCAATCGATTTAAATTGCTTCGGACACCACATATGTACAGTCCGTCCTCCGATAATATTCATTACACCGTCTTTATCAGAGACATCAAGGAAATCTGTAGCATTTTCATTTAAGAAAACTGGTTGAGGATCGGGAAAATTCCCACGTACCGCCACCTGACAATCTAAGAAATCGGAACCATCGTTACGTGACGTTATTATTGCATTCGATTAATATATTAGAACAAGTTTCATACCGTCACTTGAGTAAACTTTATTTACGCCATTCTCGTCTATGATGGGTGGAAGGGATAACACTGAGTTATCAAGATCCTTAACACTGTCGAGTCTGGCAAACGCTTTCTTTGCATTTGCGTGCAGCGGACAAAGGCTGCTCAAAACGAAATAAGCTAAAAATACGACTTGACCGCGCATTATGATCGCGAAACAATTGCAGCAAATATGGTCAACTAAATGTCTTAAATACTAACCAGATAACATATACTAAAACTAAACATACAGTAAATACAGCAAATAACAAAAAAAAAAAAAAAAGGAGACATATTTTCGACTATCAAATTATTATGATTTTATTTTATTGACTCGATTCTTCTTCGCGCATTCAAGCATTTCGATAAATTTTTATCACATTTATCGTTATTTTATAACGATAATGATAATAAAGCACTAAATAATATCGTATTATATTGGATTTGTTTTCAAACGGCGTCGGAAGTTGCTCCAATTGTCCAATAGTTCGATAATAACGTCAAAAACCCTAACGATTATAATAATTTACTGGGTGAACTTCGGTGTTATGCTATAAAATATTTTCTGGTTGGATAAAGTCGATAGACAAAAGTCATTGGACTCCTGCGTCAAGCGATCTACAACAACAAAATCAATATTATGATTTTCGAATCGAATTTTTAAAAGACTCGATAAGGAAGAGAGACTGCATTTAATTCCTTGTTTTATTTTTATTTTATCGCTATTATGTGAGACAAATTCAAAATTGCAGTGGAAATCTATCGATTGCAGGCAGTGGATACCTATTATCTCGAAGGCAAAAGAAATTGCGTAACATTTTTAGATCATTCTCAGGGGTTAATGCTCCTCATGCCAATTTTTGAACTTATCGACCTAAAGTGCTTGTACGCGACTCACTTTTCTTTCGAAGCTCGACTCTCGGCTATTAATTGAGAATTCTTCAGCTTTCTTCAGCTTTCTGGCAATCAGATGCATGTGATTAAATCGCTTCAAAGCCCTATGCGGCGTGAACAGCAATATATACACACTTTAGAATGTATGATACGGCCCGCCCGAGGGAATATGTTTGCAAACCGTCTAACCTGAATTCTGAATAAATGCATTCCTGATCGATGTGAATAATGAATGTAATTAGCTGTAAAGCCTTCATAGCTGTCGACTCAAATGTATCGTCGGTTAAAGGCAAAAGCTCATCACAAATCGAAATTACTAAACACCCCATCAACTTTCAATAACAACAAGTGCGTAAAGCGTCAGCTATTTGAGATATATGCCAGTACAAGTTTATATATATATATATATCGAGCGAATGGATCTTACATCTTTCAGTCAAATATGGTATGTAGGTGGGTAGATAGCGCATAGCGTGATAGCGTTTCTTGGGTGTAACATATTTCTTCCAATGAAAAATGATCCGAAGAAACGAATAATGCAACTTTGCTCTCCATATAGACGCAGACGGCAAATGGGAAATAGAGAGTAATCCCTAGAAGTTTTGTGAAAAATACCGACCACTTTCAAAGGAAATTATCTTCAAACTGTTTCCAAAAAAATCCTTTTCTTTACTAAGTCTGTATGCATGCGACTGATTTACGCTTCGAAAAATTTTTATTGAATGACAGAAAAATCCCATCTTGGAAAGGAGTTTGCAAGAAACCTATCCTAACAGGAAAACCGATGGCTTGCACCCTGCCCCCCCCCCCCCCCTTTAAGCGTTAAGCAGTACGCTCATCTTGGCATACACAGAGAATGAGAGTAGATATTTTTCCTCACTGTCAGCTACGGTCCTTCGAGGAGTATCGTGGTGGATGTGAGGTGGAAAAGGTTGGATCACGCACAAGTTCCAATATCTGGTACACTGGCTTCGGTATCGGCTCTCTAACCGGCGTAGGTTGTTTTACAATTGGGAGATGTAGGAGGGGGGCAGGGCGCAAGCCATCAGACATCACACTACAACTTTTCTGATCGCCCTCGTAATAGCTATACGGACCTATTGCAATGCTGACTACTGCATAATAGCAGATTGCGAGGTATTATTATTATTAGTATTATTTTTAATTTAGTCAGAAAAATATATTCTCAGACTAAAGTGCTAAAGCACTGGCATCTAAAGCTAGCGGCTTTATTGAAAACTCTACCAAAGTTCAGATCTGAACTGACGACCCTTGAGTTGTTAGTCGAGATAATTTGCTAGCTCATCGAGTCAGGCAAATGATTGCAAGGTAAAGAATATTCTCGATCGCTTCTCCATGATGGGTTCGAATTAAAGGTAAGAGTCAAAGAAATAATAGATAGGTCGCTCCGAACGAGTGAGTAACGTGTTTAAAAAAGCTGAGCCATAGATAGATCGCTCCGAAGGTGGTTAACGTGTTTTAAAAACACGGGCCATCGCCCGTCATCATCATCATCATCATCATCATTATTAGCAATGTAAGCCTCCATTAATTATTTTGTTTTTCTGGAAACAGATGCAGATCTCAAATTCCTAGAGGAACGTACTTGTCTGTACTTATGTTTTAATCGCTTGTAAACGAACGGTAATTAATTTGAAATATGGAAGACTAAATTGTCATCGTGTAAACAGCCTGATGGCTATTTTATGGTAAACAAGTCAATGCCATTAACTTTTGGAGCAAAATGAACGCTTAATTTTTCATGAAAGCTTATCTTCAAACATACCTATGATGATATTAACAAATTTAAAATTAAACAAGTAAGAAAAACTATATTCGGTCGTGACCGAATCTTTTATACCCATCGCCGTTATCCTCAAGAAGCCAAAAAAAATAAAATAACTAAATTTTCACACTGTATACTATGAAGCGCTCTAAAGCACTCTAAAGCACTCTAAAAAACAAATTTCGAGAACTTGTGTTGTGTTGTGTTGTGTTGTGTTGTGTACTGTTATAGCTTATGAGTAGTGAGCGAACAAACAATTTTTTATTCCTTTTGAAAAACAGAGGTGTTCTCAGTGTGCGCGGAACCGTGGGCGTGTGCTTCGACCGATTGGACCCATTTTCAATACCAGCCTGCGTGCAAGAACTTCCAATATTTCAGTCAAACTTGAAATCGATAGCCCACTTTTTGCTGCCAGGAGAATGTTTACAACAGACATTACGCAGACAGACAGCTACAGACAACTACACGGACAGATCGATTCAGAATTTAATGCTGATTAAGAATATATATACTCTATGGGGTCTACGAGCCGTCCTTCGGCGCGTTGCAAAAGTTTTGCCAAAATCATATATATTAGGTTGGGGAAAAAGAAATCCATTATATTTCCGGTAGATGGCTGCACTGGTAGATTTCTCGTAAAGTAACGATCAAACAATTTCAAATTTATGCTCGTTGGAAAGGTGACATTTCGCAGTAAAAAAAATTCTTTTGTTGTTTTTTGTTTGGTGCATTCAGTTGTGAGTTACAGCGTGTTAAAAATGGAAGTGAACAAAGAGAAAATTCGGTACATTTTACAGTTTTTCTTTGACAAAGGCGAAAATGCAAGCCAGGCGGGTGAAATTGTGAATGGTGTTTATGGTTCCGATACTGTAACAGCCAATTATGTGCAATTTTGGTTTCGTAGATTCCGTTCAGGAATTTTTGATGTTAAAGATGCACCTCGCACAGGTAGGCCGGTCGTCGATGAAATGTCGATAAAATCGGAGAAATGATCGGTGTTAGCAGTCCTAACATCGACCAGGAGCTAAAAATCGACCATAAAACAGTTTTAAATCATTTACACAAAGCGGGATTCAAAAAGAAGCAGAAGAAGAAGAAGAAGAAATAATGGATTTCTTTTTCCCCAACCTAATATATTCCTCATCGTCCGGTGTTGGGTATAAAAAAAATTATATATGTTTACCTTCATCAACGATCCATATGGCATTCATTTACGAATATTATAGAACCTTAATGTGTAATAGGAAATCTTAGATACTAGGTTTCAAAGATTCATTCCAAAATGAATATATTGTAAAATATATGCGCTCTGTTTTTTGAGATCATTGGAAGAGAAGTGAAGGAAAGGGTGGGGTGAGTGGAAGTGCTAGAGTGATCGCGTATTCGGAAAGATTTTTTTTAAATTGAATTTAAAAATATATATATATTTGTTATCTAATCCCGCTGTCAGTACGCTAACTAACTAACAGTAATTTATTTGTTCATTCAAAGGTAATCTTGGAGTTTAAGCGTAAAAGCATAAATTCTACAGCGCACATAAGGAACTTTATTTACACCTGAAAAATATATAAAATAATAAAAAAATGATGAATTGCACTATGAAAACACCCTTTTAAGACAAAAACAAAAGTGCATGTACATAAAGTTGGTTTTCTGTAATATACATTCTCATACTTTATCGCGTACATACACAAGACTTTGCCATTCGAAAGATTTCATCTTTCGTTCCGTTACGGAAAGGGAAAAGAAATCAACTCAAACCAATGCAATGGAATGGCAATCAAACTAATGAAAATCTTTAATGAATGTTGAAAGGTTGTACAAATTTTATAGGAAACATTTTAACGCATGATGACAAGCACACACATACATATCCGGTGGATCAATACGTACTATATTATGCATAATAATAGTGTATGAAGGAGGTATGGAATAAATTTGATTATCAGCTTGAATAATAGGGATCAATAACTTGAAATACCGTTCAAGTGCTTACATTGGTTTTAAGAGCAGTTATCCTCTGTTGTGAAACGGATTATAACTGCCACACATATACACGCACACACATATAATATATATATTTATATATATATATATGTAAATGTACGGCTGTCTAGTGTATTGGAAATACAGCAAAAACATACAGCGTACAGCATACAGATAAGCACACAATGAATACAAGTCTGTATGCGTGCATATATGTTTTGCAAGAAAGCTTTACCGCTTATATTGTGAAATCCAACTTTATCGACTGAAAGTGTTTGAAATAAATACCATCGACAGCAATTAGTTAGTTATCTTTTGTAGATCTACTCAAGAGGAAAATGTGTTCCTCTTCTTATCTCCAATATAACGGTTGTCTGAAAAATGTCCGATGCGAGAGAGAAACATCACAAAATTCTTCTTTTTACATTTTAATTAAAATAAATATTTTTCCCATCGATGATCCATCCCATCCATGCCTTTAACACATTCAAAATTTCTTTGATGGCAATTTCCCATCGTTCCGATTTACTTCTTCTTGACTCAATTTTTGCAACAAAACAAAAAAGACAAACTCGCGTTATCCGTAGATCCGGCAAGCAAGGAAGGTGAAGGTGAAGGTGAAGGCAATTCTAATCCCTTATTAATTTTTGCCATAGCAACTGTCGAAATATGAGCTGACGCATTTTCATGATGAAAGAAATTTTTTCTTATCTTCAAATCTGGCCTTTAGTTTGTCACGGAATACGGATACGGATAAATATGCTCTTTGACGACCACACAATCACTTAAACTAACTCCATGGCTATTGCGGGCAACAGTCGTCATCGCTTTCCCAGCCGAAGAAATAACTCTTACCTTATTTGGAGCATATTGTTCCCTGCATGATTCGTTGTTCTTCTTATGTTTTGGACAGGCCTCATCTCATCTCTCTCATCTCATTTTTTATGTTCGCATATTCTCAAAACCTATTGCAATACATTTGGACTACAAATTATTTAATATTCGACCTTCCACGCGCTTGTTTGTGCTTCGATACCTCGGTCGCCTTTCGAGTTATGGTAACATTTTTGAAATGCGTTTAACAAGAAATAGCAAGAGCGAGCACGTATTGAGTAATAATATTAGTAAAAGTTTCGAACAAAGTCGAATAGACATCGTTTTGCAAAGAGTGTAACTAAACTAAACTATAGAGGTTTCTTGGAATCCTTAAGCCTTAAGGTCCAATAACCAAATGGCTTACATTCGTTTATTCTCTCTTCACACACTTTGCCTTTCTTTTTCTCCAACTATCTCTTTCTTTTTGGGTGAAAAACGTTAAAATTAACGTTTAATAATTTAGTAACTAAAGGGCGATATGACATGCAATGAATGTTGAAAAAGGGTGGCAAAGAGTCTCGATTGAATGCGTGCTTTAGTATTCAATAATGAAAGTTTATTAAATGAACTAAATAAAGTTTGTTGCAAAAGTTTGTTGTGTTAACAATTGCAACGTGTACGAGTGTTGTGTTTATTTATCTTATTACTCTAAATTCATCTAAAAAAATGAATGAAAATATGTACAGAAAGGGAGAGAATTTATATATAGAGATATTTATGGCTTCAACTATACAAACATCTGGATAGTCCTTAATTACGAGACCCATTACCAGAGTACTCCCAATTCACAGAATAATACAAATAGTGTTGCATTAATCAGAACATTTTTTTCTTTTCCTTTATTCATGCATTAGCAGATGCACAGATACATTAGCACAAGCGAAAGACTTACAGAAACTTAGGACGAAAATGCAAACACATGCTCATCCGGATATATCAAAATCAATATACTTTTATTTTCATTTTTAAGGACTTTTAAGGGATGCGGTACGCAATCATTTATTAAGAGCACCTTTATTTTGCTATACAGCAAGAAATAGATCGGATTTACCGCAGGTAGGAAGTAATATAAATTAATATATATAAAAATGTATATCAGATTACGGATTTACCATATTAACTATATGCGGATGTATGCGACATCCAGAAGAACTTCCGAAAGGCTTGACTCTCATTAAATCGATTTAAGCTCGTCTGTCTATCTGCCCGATGTCTAAGCTATCTTGACGAAATTCGGTACACAAAGTATGTATTTTTGTCCAAGGACAGACTGTTTTGAAAATGGATTGGATCGGACCATTTGTAAGATCGCTCCTCATATAACGCCTTATTTTGACAAAAAATTTTCACATGGAAAAAAATTTGAAAGTTGAAATTTTCAATTCAATTTGAATTTCTCGACAAAAAACGCTAAGTACAAGTATTTCGGGCTACAAAATTCATATAAAAAATTTCGATTAGGTGAGTCAATTTTTTGCACCCGTTCCACAACAGGTTTCCCATTCCATGGTGAAAATTAATTCATACGAATAATTTGCAAAACAGTTGACTATATTGAATTTAGACCGCGTCGGTCTATTCTTCGGGCTCCATCCCATACAAAAATTCTCGTAAAAACGAAGCTTTATATGGAAAAAAGGTTTAAATTTTATTATTATATGACAAAAATAATTGCAAAATAATGAGATCTTTAAGAAGAAAATTAAATTTAATAAATTTAAGCCATCTTGCTGTAGGGCTTCTACGATAACCTTGCGTTTATTTATTTATTTATTTCAATTGGTTATTGGTAATGGTGAGTAAATTTTGAACTATTGGCAACAACAAATTTAGAAATAGTGTTTTATCTAGTCCCCAAGTTTCCCAGAATGTCAGTCCGGTTTAGTTAAGTAAGCTTTGCCTGTTCATCTTTTCCTTTGTAAAGGGTAATAATGGCACGCATGTTCCTCTTTGTTCATTCTAACCGTCTACTGTGCGTATGATGAACGTGATCATTTCATTATCCCCCATTACTACCGAACAAGTTAGTTTTCCATGACACATATCGACAGTTCAAAGTGACCTCGGTTTGTGGCAAGCCTAGCCGAACCCATGGCAGAAGCATTCGAAATGCTTGCACGCTGATAGGTAGTGATAATGGCGCCCAATCGGTCGAAGGATACGCCCACAGCGCCTCGTAAACTGAGACCATCTCTTTCCCAATGTTTTCCTAATGGAAAAAAAATGATTTTTACTCACTACTCCCGAACTACCGCAGATAAATCTATACAACTTTGAGCGTATATTCTATAGACGATGCTGTAGTACGTGTACTACAGTACTACAGGAGTGTGTTGTGAGGTGTAATAAATTTGTACCTTTTTGTCAAAATGTTCGTAACCCCTGAAGCAAGCTTCAATAACCCGACAAAATATGTACATTTTTGACCAGAATTAAATTCGAAGTACAGCTAAGCAGGTTTCTCCGCTAATCTATCCATCTGCTCGTCTGGCCAATCGTATAGCATCTGTGCAGACATTCTCCCATTTGCGAGAGAATTTGAAACTGGCCCAAAGCGGTCAAAGGAGATGGCCACCATGCAGGAGAAATTGAGAATAACTGCGTTTTTCGTGTTTTTTGCCACAACGGATACGCGCTATAAATTTCCAGTTTTGTTTTACAAAAATTTAGAAAAATTAGCCACGCCCCCACAATATTGTAGAGTATGAAAATTGTTTTTCTTTTTCTTTTCTTTTTTTTTTTTGCTTAATCTTTTTTAGGATAACAGTGATGGGTATAAAAGATTCGATTACAGCCGAATATAGTTAGTTGTCTTGTTCTTGTTTCTCGTAAATTGACTACTGCCGAGCGGACATTTCATCTGTCTGTCTGTGGGTCTTCAGCAGTTCAATGGACGCATTTCCTTGCTTCAATCTAAAAGAAGTGTGATCTTATCTCTGCCACTGAATTTAGAATGAACGGAACGGGTTTCTGACATTTCGAGCTTCGATAGCAGCCAGAAGAAAGACGGAACTGAGTTAGGCGAATAGAAGAGTTGCGAAGCAATATGAGTAGAATTTCTGATTAAAGGATTTCGAACGACGAGAAACATGACACGCGAGAAAATGCCGCGATGCATAAATCAAATTTTGTCCGTTCATAACTGTCGAGAATAACTTGACGCAGAGAACGTGAGACACTCAACCTATGCCCCTTATTGACAATTCATCCTCACGGAAAGCATTCATCTTACACAACATTACTATAATCCAACTAAACACTTTACTATATATACGGGAGCTATTGAAAGTAAATACGTTTTTTGATTTTCTTGAAAATGGAACAAGCGACTACACATAGAGAGGGCCATACATTATTTATGTGAAAATGTGTGTCTGGGAGAAGAAAGTTCACGATAGCATCGTGAAGTAATAAGAAGAACCATACACGTTGGTATAGTAACTAGAAATTGAGTAACTGAACTAAAACCGCTCATAAGTCTATCTATTTGTCGGCAGATCCATCTGAGCCATAACGCGACTCGTCCGTCGCACTATTACATATGTATTTGTAAATGTTCCTCTTCTTTCAATGCATTTATTATTACTTTACTTATTCCTCGTGTTAAAGGCCAGATAAAATAGATATCGCAAATTTGACCCGACCAGATAATTATGTGCAGCACTCTATACCCTATAGCCTGATTGAAAATCCTCCTTGCAGTGGCGAATCTATATATACTGACACATTACCTGTTCTATAGTTTCATTGTGTTTGACACATTACGGGCGGATGGATGCGATGTTATTTTGCATCTTATGCTCTAGGTACCACTACAAATACAATTATCCGCTCAAAGTTTTTACGACACGGAAGTCAACTTTACCGTGTTTTCTTTCCATCCATTCCTTTATGCTCGGAATGATTCTGTAGGCCCTTTTCCGTAAGCTGCAGTTTTTCTTTGCTACTTGCCACGCCTGTCAACTAGCCTGGTATATATCCTCTTTTCCTTCCCCTTGGGTGGAAGGACACGCCCACACTACCACGAAAACTGAAAGCACCTCTGTTTCTTAAAAGGAATAAAAAATGGTTTCTTTGCTCATTACTCGTAAACCATAACAGATAAATGTGCAAAAATTTAAACGTATATTTTATGGGCGATACGTCCTGTTCAAAGATGGGAAAAAATTGTCGCGCCCACCCAATAGTGTAGTGTATAAAAATGTAACTTTTTTTCTTTCCAATACCTTTATAAGGCGAAGACACAAGTTTCAAAAAACCCCTAAAGTACGTAAATTCTTGGCCGGTGTCAAACGTGAATGCACCTAAACATGTGCGCCTATCCGTCCGTCCGTCTATTCCTCTACGCAACTGTATTAGTATTATCTTTGGTAGCGAAAGTGAAGGTATCGCAAAAGAATTTGGACTTTTTGGAACTTTTAAAACGACACGCCTACAACGCCCACGCGTCTATACGGCAAAAACTTTTATAACGAAAATAAAAAGTCAGGCGCGCCCATCCTATATTATAGAGTAAGAAAATTAAGTTCTTTCACTTTTTTGTCATTTTCTGATGCGGTCACGACCGAATACAATTTTCTTACTTGTTTGTTTTCATCAATGTGTACGACTAAGTGTTATTTATGAAATGAAAGTTCATTCATTGCCTAAATCATCTGAAGAAATAAAGTTACTTTCCAAGGATTCTTTTCAATGCCTTATACATGACCTCACATTGTTGCTGGAGAGTATGTGATTATTGCTGACGTCTAAGAAATATAATCAAAATGCATTTATTAGGCTTCACGAATTTCTATTCATATAAAACTTACATCCAGCATACGGTGTAAGCAATAAAGAATTATTCGCTGCGATGCAATTTATTATTCAATCAACTGCTGCTTCCAGCAGCATAAAGTGGAAAAGTTTTTTCAAAGGAAATCCATAAACTTTACTAAGTACACTTCACTATAACTGCTTTGCTATAAATACACTGCCAGTTACTGAGCATAGAGTCATTTATCCGCAACTAAGCAAGGCTAACAAAGCAACCTATTCAAAGGATATAAAACGGCAAAGGATCTAAAAAGCAGCTTTCAGTTCTAAACCTAATCATTATTGAGGAAACTGAAGAACAGACAAAGCATTTACGCACATGAAAATGGTGATATATTTCATTAAATGCATGGAAATACATGCACACGGTATCCTGCTTATAATCGCCGCATATATTTTGCACAATTCATTCGTTACGGCTGTAGGGATGCCATATGAAGTATTGAATAATGACGTTAACGCTCTAAAATCGAAGGATTATAACCATCGCAAACCGCTTGAATTGTCAATGGACGCTAATGTGCCGGCGAGTGTAGATGATACGTTCGACGTCATCAGCCCGAGCAATAATTACAATCGATATGAAGCGGGAACTGAAATGGCTTCATTAGAACACATGGCAGAGAGTCAACGTCATAACGTTGGCTATCGTAGCAGTCAAAGGCAGCAACGGCAGCAACGGCAGCAACGGCAGCAACAGCAACAACAGCAGCAGCAACAAGAACAAAAACATAAAAGCTCCCGCAGTTACCATTCGAACAAACACGTTTTACCCTCCGGGGCGACCTTGAAGCGCTGCTCAATTGAAGTAGTCAATAAAATGCTGGGCTTCTGTCAGCCAGTAGGGACTATTGGCAATGCCTGCATATCAGGCGATTATATCGATGTTTTCAATGGTGAGTGTCTTTAAAAGATGCGTATGTAGAATGCCACCGATAAAGTGCAACATTCACATATACCCACGAATCGAGGATTGTAAGTCATTACCTAGTTTCCCGTTTATATGTACGGACAGACAGACCATCGCCGCACAGTTCTACTTAGGTGAAATCATTTTTCAACTATTGCTTCTCTTTAACATTTCTAAATAAAATTATTTAAATAAATTTAATTAAATTTTGTGTGTGTGTTTTGTTGTTGTTGCATTTTATTTCGAAACTACTTAGGAATTCTTTACATATATTTGCAGAATTCTAAGGATTTCTTTTGTACACCATAAGAATCGTTTTCATCAGTTCATCTCTTTGACTTGGTTTTGTTTTTTATTATGACAGAAAACACAAGTACTTCAGATATTTTTTCCTTTAAGCCAAGCAATATGGTTAGAAAGAAGAGGAAAAAAAAAAAAAAAAAAAAAAAAAAATGAAAAAGGTTTTGGAAACTATAGAAAGTACGATGAGAACGATATATATAATATATACGGATGATAAGTGGCAATCATACGAACAGTTTGACATCAATTTAAACATTCTCGAGCATAAAATATTCAAGAAAATGCATTGGGGTCAGAATCAATATAATATGAATGAGAAAGGATTTCTTGAAATCTCGCCATTCGACGACATTTTTTTTTTTTTTTTTTTTTTTTTTTTTAAGATTTTCTTTTAAAAATGCCACTCAAGTTTATTCAGATATACGCTGGAAATAAATATGAAGTTATCGGAAATATAAATTAAAGTGAGAGCAGAAAATGCTATGAAAATTATTTATGTATCGCGGCATTTTTTATGGATACGGTGTAGAATTAGTTTCATGTAAAACAATATAAAATAGTGACTACGACAAGGACGGCTAGAAACAACCGCACAATGATGCAAAGAGCATAGCATTTCGCAATAGCAAATCTTTCTTGCCGACCACATTCTTTATTTAGCATATTTGGTTTGTAACAATTAAAAACGCATCTGAGTGATAATAACAAATACCAATAAACATCTCCGAGTTCCGAGTTCCGAGTCCCAATCTGTCAGGGCAGTTTTGCAATTTCTATCGAAATTATTGATCAGAGATAGATACGAGATTTCTTTATACGGCATATTTGCTCATACTTAGATCTCTAGTATCGATCTAAGCTGGTAATCGAATCATTAGTAGGGAGAAGAGGGCGTTGATTGAATGACGGCTTAATAGTTTCATAATTATGCAATCTTTTCTTGTCTTCGCATTACTCTTTCTCCTGTGAACTAATAAAAACCCATATATTTGTATTAAATTTAGCTGACAACACGATAGTCTCCGGTAGTCCGACAGTCATCATATCACGCATTCATACGTATAATGCCTTCAGTTCGTATGTAATTTCGCGTGTTTTTTCATATGACGAATCGTTGAGGGTGTGTGAAAATGAAGAAAGAGAAAGAGGGTACGCCATGGCCGCAGCCTAATGGGTGTTGGTTAAAGAAAAACCTCTTGCCAATATACTCACAATAACTAAAGAAATGCAGAAGAACACATGTTTACTGCCACGTTTAACGCTACAAACGAATATTTATGTGAATTTTTTTGTCTTTGTAAGAAATACGATAGATTATCATCGATAACTTGAGGCATCGAGTGCTATATAAAGTTGTATGCGACAATTATTTATAAAAGCGTTCAAAAAGTCTCAAGTGAAAATTCTTCTCTTCTTCTCTTGACTCATACACTGACTTGTACACACTCTTCTCAATAATCCGAGTTTCTCGGTCTGCACGCACCTATGGCTAATCTATAAAATTTTTGATCCGAAAATGCCGCGAAATCTTCATATATTTACCATACCATACCGTACCATATTTAGCAGATGCAACCCGATATTAGCGTATGTCGTTTAAAATTTCATTTCCTCTATCAAACTTTGAACCCTAAGGACGCGATTTTGTTAAAGGCTTCAATCGATTTTTAAATCAAACTTTTAACGCACTTATATTTGATGGGAAAAAAATACGAAAAATACGAAAAATACGAATTCAGGGCATAGGTACATGTTTAGAGTGCGACCTGAACCAAAACTAATTCTGATATATTTTAGTTAGTTTTGCTTGTTTTTAACTATTTGCTGAAATCAATCAGAAAATATTTTTTTTATTTTTTTTTGCAGCAAATTGCTTTTGAGCTATAAAAGCAAATACTGTCTCTCAATAACTATCAATAACGAGTAAATTGAATAAAAATTATTACCTTCAAGTTTATTTATCATTTATCATTATAGTTTGCATAGCACAAGTTTTATATTATGATGTGGCCGTTTTTCTTTTAATTATGATTCCAAGGCACATTACTGAGAAATGTTTTTATATATCCCGAACTAGTTTTTTAATAACAAAATTAAGCTCAATCTTGGCCGTAAGTATTTCTTTTTTAAAATCATAAAAAATTCAAGATGAAATACAAAATATGAAATAAAAAGGCACAGATAAGAAAATTATATTCGATCGTAACGGAATCACATATACCCATCACCATTATCCTAAAAAGACAAACAAAAGAAAGTAAAAAGCAAATTTTCACTCTCTATAATAGGAAGTGCCGCAAAGTGTCCACCGCTCTCTTATTTTCAAAAAAACAAAATTTTGTCGTTTAGCTGCGTGGGCATTGTAGGCGTGGCTTTTCGAAAACTTAAGTCACTTTCGAATTCTTTTGCAACTTTATATGCGATATCTTCGTTTTCGTTATCGGCCGAATATTTACCACAGATACTACACTGTTGCGTAGAGGAACAGATGGACAGACGGACAGACAAATATGTTTGGTTGCGTTTCATATTTGACGCCGGCCAAGAATTTACATACTTTAGGGGTTTTTGAAGCTTGGAAATAAAAATTACATTTTTATACACTACACCATTGGGTGGGCGCGACAATTTTTTCCCATTTTTGAACAGGCAATATCGCCCATAAAGTATACGTTTAAATTTTTGTACATTTATCTGTTATAGTTTGAGTGAGTAATGAGCAAAGAAACCATTTTTTATTCCTTTTGAAAAACAAAGGTATTTTCAGTTTACGTGGCAGTGTGGGCGTGTCCTTCCATCGATTTTGCCCATTTTCATAACCAATCTGCGTACAAGAACTTCCAATATATTTGCCAAATTTGAAGACCGATAGCTTAATTTTTGCGGCCAGGAAAATGTTTACACAGGCGGACAGACGGCCATGCTTAAATCGATTAACAATTTGATTCTGATCAAGAATATGTATATCTTGTGGGATCTCTGAACCTTTCTTCTGGGCATTGCAAGCGTTCTCACAAGACGGTGATGGATATAAAAATAAAAAAGTTTTTAATCCATGATTTTTATAGTCCAGATAGAATCGCCGATAATTGAAAAAACTATGCAAATATTATATGTCATAAGATATTCTTTCGCCATGCGATGATGCGTATCTGATGTTCGTCGCAAAACGTATATAATCTTCTTGCTTGCATGCCACTATTTGAAGGCAAGAACAAAGGAAGGTAAGGAGGGAGCAAAATCAAACAGAATTCTCGTACATAAAAACAAGATACAGTTTTAATGAAGCTAATTGAAGGAAATCAAATCGAATCCTACAATTTATTGCGCATCATTTAAGAAATAAGAAAATTGAATAAAGAAGAGAAAATGAATGAGAAAAATGGAACAAAAGGTACAGTGGAGGTACCTAATGCCAAAGTTATGCTCATTGTATGCTTCTTAGCAAATACAAACGGATACATTAACATAAACGGCAACAAGGTGGCGATTATCATCGCATTTTGATATATCTATCAATAACGCACACTTTTTGTCTGTACATAAGTCCCGGCGATAAGTAAACAAAAAATATGTATTTTATTCCCTCACAGCGAAGAATGAGGGTATACTCACTCATTTTGTCATAATGTTGGCAACATTATTAACTGATTAAGCCGTGTCTGTCTGTCTGTCCGTATGCGGTGTATGCGGTGTGTGTTGTTGACATCTTCCTGATCGCAAAAATGAAGATATCAGCTTGAAATTTGGTCAAAACATTTGAAGTTCTTGCATGCAGGTTGGCATTGAAAATGGGCCAAAGCGGTCGAAGCACACGCCCACACAAATTTGCAAAGTGTGGTTAAATTTTTCTACTTTTCACTTTTTCGAGATTTTATGCTTATTATTAGTCATAAGGCTGCTCGCCTCCTGTTCGGACAGAATGTATTCTTCTTCAAATGAACATCAACATTATATTAGACTTATTAGCCTTAAAACGCAATGAATATAATGGACACCGCGACTTGATGGATTAACTTTTTCTTAATAATGCCGTCCGATACCGATATGGGTATCAAATAATAAAAGGGTTTGACGAGTAGAGTAGAGCGAAACGCTCAGTGTCTTAATTCTAAATTAATTATGATGAACGTCACGAAGTAGTAGATTAACTTAGTAGATTCTTAACAATACCTATTGGTGAAGTAAAGGGCGAAAGATATCTTTTCTTCCATGCAATTTTTTATGACAATAAATAAAAACTTGGGACGCCAAAGATTTTAATTGTGTTGGAAATACGAGATTCGACCCGAGCCGAATATAACTTTTTTACTTGTTCTTCAAAGTCAAATTATGATGATTACCTGTTTGTGCATACCTAAGATATATTGGTTTCAAAGACATCAGTCCATTAATAAACTTTGTAGCGTAGCTATGAAATGACACGACTAACGACTAAGCGTATACTTTAAGTACGCTAGGTGTACTTTTCGTCACCGCGAGCTTAGTAAGCTAACAAAATATAAACACGTGGAAGTTATTTAGAATAATCGATTGCAGGACTTTCGACCTTCAAGATTCCTTTTAGCTCAATAAAATCATGACTTGTTATGCGTTGTTGTGAGATGGAGGGTGGATTCGTTTCAAAGTGAATATCACTTTCTTACTTTAGTTTCTTGTACCCGTCGAAGAAAGATGTCTTGTTTGGTAATCAGGTAGTACGGTCCTACATGAATGAGGCAAAACACGCCAGGCGAAAGCCCATACGCAGCGGTACCTATGGTCAAATGTCATTCGCTGTGCCCAGTACAATATACAGAATACCGCCACGTAATGGTGTTTTACGTGAGTTGGAAGCCCTTCAATGTCTTAGTGGATGAGTAGAGAGGGTAGAGTCAGTCGGTCTGGTGGGCAGGATAGGATGGGTAGATAGATGGCTATGCAAGATACATAGGAGCATGGGCAACTTAGGTGTATAGGCTAAGCAGGGTAGATAGGACAGATAGACAGGTAAAATAGGTCGATAAGTAGGTAGGGTGGATTATAGGAAGACCAAAGTCACCAGCTCTTCATAGTCTAATATTTAGTTTTAAGGGATTTGTACCTATTTAGAGTCGGTTAAGTTCATAGTTGATTAAATAGGAAATGAAATGCGTCGTGGAATTGGTAGTGCGATCACATGCGTACCTGATTTCGCATGCGATAGTCTAATGATAGACAACGCTAATCTTTCGAAGCGAGGTAATATGGAAATAGTGACTGCGATTCCCGAGTCGAGCCGTCAAGAAGTGAACAACATCATCAGCGACTTCATCCATCCAGGTCAATGTAGGTAATAAATATTTAGCACTTGACAGGTTATAGACCGATTAAGTGACAGATGACAAATAGACGCAGGCATTTAGACTGCCGTAGAAAAACCTCCTCAAGGATTAGTGAAATGATAATTATTTGACGCATCTGGAATATTAAATTGTGTTGCATAACTTATGGAACTAAATCTGCACTACTGAAAAGACTAGAAGAAGAAAATAAAATTATTATGCTTGAGCATTGAAATATCTCGAGAATATGTTAATAAAATGACATAAGGAACCATATGGGTCAGCGTAGTGTAGCATACTGAGCAGTTAGTAATAAGAAGAGCATATATTCCAATAAAGGATAAGCATATGCTTAATATGTATAAATATTGAAATGCCAAGACGAGAAGAAAAGCTTATATTGGGATCCGAATCCACAAAATACATCAACAACAAGGTACGCCCAACCGTTACCACGATCGAAAATCGAAATTTTAACTCTTTAGAGTAGAGAGGTAGATAGAAAGAAAGATGGGATAGGTAGATAAGTAGATAATGTAGTTAGATATGCGTCGGCATGCGCTAGCGTACATCGGTAGATACTCACTCAAGTGGTTTAATAACGACGCAGCTTGGTAAGTTAGGCAGGTATATACGCTTCGGTATGCGTTAGCATATGCCGCAATGCTTCGGAGTAAATCGCATTGCGTCAAATTGCGTCGGTATGCGTGACATAGTGAGTGACATAGATCGATTTGCGCGATCGAGAAGCATGTTGGATGAGCATTTTACTCGAAGACGCGTTTCCTTGCTCGACATCCTTCCAGATCTTCCAGACCGTAAATTGCTGCGTAGAATGTAAAGGCGGCAGTATTTTTCTCTCTCATCTTTATTCTCATTTTAAATAAGTCCAGCTTACTGCCCGAATTAACGGCACTATTTATCTAAATCTATATTATTCTGGCAGAGGTGCAAGGATTTTACAAAATTATTTTATATAAAAAGTTTGAATTTCATTTACATTCTGGAGAGAGAGTGAGTGAGTAAATGAGCAAAACAAACTTAACAAATTGTATTTGTTCAAGTTATCATAAAAGTTGTGATTTTTTTGAAACATACACAGAAGTTACAATAATGTGTGCATTGAGCATACTTTCCAACATTCTGGTCTCCTATGCAGGCGCAGGGATCTAATTGTTTACTAAACTGAATGAGATTCCGTACCGAAGAAAATAAAGTTTTGTTAAGTGTTAAGTGCAAAGTATTTTTGAACTTTTTTTCCGCTCTCAGAAAACATATTACGCCGCAACCTACGAATAGTTCGAATAAATTATATGCGGTTGTCTTCTTAATTTTTCCATATGTCGATTTACTAGGGAATGTGCGAATTTTTGCATCTCATCAATTTTTAAAATAAATTTATGCACACATATACATACACACATACATGTATTCTAACTTATATTGAAACTCAATTTGCGAAAATTTATAACGAAGAACGGAAAAAAACATAACGTATACGAGTATTTGGACATAGTTTCCAGCTATGGAAAACTGCTAGTTCTCTTTAATATTGTCTGTCCGTCAGATTGTCGTATTTTTGAACACAATTGAAAAATTATGTGGAATCTCCTTAAACTTATTCATCATCGAAGAATGCTTACATTTTTCCTTTTCTTTTTCTGGATCAGAGATCAGAGATTTCATCAATTTTGTATATGCCTCCAATCAACCGAACAGTTTATCCAATCCCCTTCACATTCGCAGTCCAAAGAATTAATGTAAAGAGCTGCAATCTGACATATACTTTCTATATATATTCTCCGTTCGGAGCCATCGTGACGTTGATCTAAGCGCTGGCATAAATATTTACTGCAATCGCGTAAGTTGAGTAAATGTTGCAATGAAATCTACTGAACAACAAAACGATATTCTTTCTTCCAGATTTAAACGTAAGCGGTAACCGTTTTTTTTTTATGAAACGTTCTTCACCGGGTTCTACGGGTATTCACGTAAGGACTTTTCAAGATGAGCCGTGAGATGAGGTGGGAGTTCGTCGAAACCGCTTTCAATAGGGTTCATTCTTGGCCAAAATACGTCATTGACATTTGCCGGAGCATTTGACGAACATAAAATTTCAAATTCTTTAGCATGAAAAAAAAATGATGAAAAGAAAACCAAATTAATTTTGCTACATACCTACCTACTGCCTGCATTTTTTCATGCATACACACCTATGATATAACCAACCCAACTGTATAGGCTTCTGCTATGCAAACGTTTAAGAGAACGCGACGCCGTGTCAAGAAATTATAAACAGAATCTTCGCCCACACTAATAATAGGAATGATAGGCAGCAAGCAGTCAAGCAAGCAAGCACCTAACCAATAGCGTGACTACTGTTATTGATAACGGAAACATAAGAAGTCCGCAATAATTTCTTAGTCTGTATTTGGATTAAAATCTTGAACACCGTCTTATCATTTAGTACTACTTTCGTACTACATTTTATTTTGAAGTATTTCTTAAGCGCTCTTGCTGTTCAGTTCTCTCTGTATGGAGCCCTGTAATCCTACCGCTACCACCTAACAATTTTAT
The DNA here is from genome assembly GCA_000688735.1 of Glossina austeni. Taxonomy (NCBI): domain Eukaryota; kingdom Metazoa; phylum Arthropoda; class Insecta; order Diptera; family Glossinidae; genus Glossina; species Glossina austeni. The sequence goes on along the minus strand of KK502410.1, from coordinate 2,741,208 downwards.
TGCAAGAATGCTATTAAGGAAATGTTACATCGTTACATAATGTATTTTGTATTTGTATTGTAAGATATTTACTTGAGCCTCTCGCGAAGTCTACTGGCAAATATTTATCCGATTGCTGTAAAAGCTCTCTTGATTGAAGGCGCAGCTAAATATTCGTGACAAGAACCATTATGTAGGTATCGGCTATATATATATATATGTACACTATAAGCTTTTACTCAAACACAAATGACAGCATTTTAAGTAAAGTTTAAATTAACTTTTAATTAAAACGAATGGATTTCTATACCCGTCACCCGTAAACGCGTGAAGTGTATTAAAATGAGAATTGAAACGCAACAATATTTTTGATTATTTTATCTATCTATATAGCATTATATTTAGGTTAAGTACATTCTGTTCTCACGTTACAAAAAAAAATATCATAGCCTTACACATATCGTTGTTACTACTATTGACTGCGTTTCTATTAAATGTTTGTTCAATGTCGTGCCGTTTGTTTGTGCCATTTTTCATAACAGTTGTGCAGGCTATGAGGCATTTTTAACATCGGTCTGATGGCATTTTTATTGGACTATATTGCACAGTTTAACATCTCTGTTTTTGTTTGAAATGTTGTTGTTGTTGTTGCGAGTGATCATCCATGAAAAAAAACGTTTGCAATTTTTTCGGAAAGCATTTTTAGTGATCTTATAATCTCGATCAGTATCAAATGGAATTACAAATCGATTTACCTTTCTTTATCTGTCCGTCTATCCTTTTGTATTTTTGTATGCGGGAAACATTCTCATTATCGCAAAAGTTCATGCGGGGACATTGGAACTGAAAATCGGCCAAACAAGTCAGAGGCAAAGGCATTTGAACGCCTGTATCTGACGCTTAAAAGGGTTTGAGACATTCCGACATTCCTTTATTATACCAAGCAATTTAGAATCATTTTCATTCATTTTGATCCTAACCGATGTCTGTCCATGAGATTGTAATTTTTGAGGTACGTTGACAAAATTAGGTAAGCTGACGTGCTTTGACTCAGGGACGCATCTTGTCATAAAGGCTACTTTTAAAAAGCAATTATCTCAAAAACAAATTGCGATATTCAAATCTTCTCGACAAAAATCGTTGAGCAATAATATTCGATCATCATAAATTGGTGCTTTAAACTTCCATCTATATAATCGTTTCTACGAAAAATGAATCTTTCAGTGGCAGAGCGGTTTAAGTTTTAATAATTCATAGTGTAAAGCGGCTCATAATACTGGTTTCACATAAAAATCAACATCACCAAATCATGGGATCATGTAAATCAAAATTTTGCATCCCACCCCGTATAGGGGCCTTTACATGAAAAAATCGGCCCATAATAGTAATTTGATATAGAAATTACCAAACAAGAAATTTAAACTCTCCCTTAAGGGTACTCATGAAAAGGAAACTGTTTGATGGTACGAAAGTCTAATTTTTAGTACCTTATGATGAAATCAAATAAATAATAAGAAGATTAGTATTCATAAATTTAGGTCACATCAGGTTACATTTTGGTACCGCTACCGGATAAGGGCTTGCATGAAACCTTTGCTTTTAGATGGAAACCAAATCTAATTTTTTAATATTTTATGTGAAAAATACTAGAAGCAAAATACTACTACGCAAAATAGTGTAGGGAATCTGAAGGCTGGCATTGCCTAATTGTACGAGCTTTTTCTGAGTGTGTTACTGTGATCAAAAAGTAGTAAGACGCCACTTGTGATACAAGGGTGTATGCAGCTTGTGTGTGACGTATGGAAGGCACAAAAGACGTTGAACTAAATGCACCTCGTATTATACCGATTGATTAAGAATCATTTCTTAAGTCGATCTTTGCTTGTCTGTCACTCTTGTCAACGTCGTACAGGTCGTTCTTTTTGACATACAAGTTTGATGAAACTTTCGCACACCGCACACTGTTGAAATTGGTTTGGACTTTGGCCCACTACTTTGATTGCTCCCCCCGCTGCCCGCCCCCCTTATCATCAAAAGTTTTTATATGAATGACTGTAAACGTTAAACGAAGTGGTGTAGGGCATGTAATGATGGGCCATATTTCACTGTACTCGTCTTGTACTTGTCTTTAATAATTCGACCATGAAATTTTAAAACCAACTTAAACGTTTTTTGCATTTGTTATCTATTATTATGTGTTTCGTTTTCTTGAAATGTTTACAATCACAAGTTACAGGTTACAAATCAACTGATTTACGTGCAAAATATATTTCATTTAATCATTTCGAATCACCGCACGTGTCAGAGCAGAGGAGAAAAAGATCATTAAAAAGAGTTTATTATTAATTAGACAAAAAAAAAACAATAAAAGCATAGAAACGCTTTATTACTTCTTAGCACTTATTTACGTAATCCTTTAGTAGGAGGCTGTTTTATTATTATCGTAATATAAAATTGCGCGACCATAGGCGACTTGCTTGCAAATACTTTACTAAAATAACCTTTTTTTTTAAAAACTCACTTTGTAAATAGTCTTAGTTCAAGAGAAAATAAAATCTATTTATTCATTATTATAACAAAGTGCGAATTTTAACATTAACAATAATAAAATATTTGTGTAAAATTTTCAGCCATGTTGACGGCAAATTAATTGGTAACATACTAAGCATACATGCTATTCTATGTTATTTCTCATTATTTATGCTTTTAAGACAAATACCATTACCATTACCATTACCATTACCATTACCATCGTTCAAGGCTATGCACGTGAACGTCTATGTAATTATTATGCATTTAATTAGTTTAGTAAAATACTTATGGAAATTTAAATTCGATTAAAAAATTGAAAAAAAACAAACACATCACAAAATTAAATATCAATTTAAGGGTGACATTGATCTTCGAACTGAGCTAGAATGTCGGTTGAATTGAAGAAAGCTCTCTCCTTATTCTCACGCATGTTTAGGTCCGTTCGATCATAGCAGATAGCAGTAGCACCGATATCTTGAAAATACTTTACGGCTTCTTTGGAATTACAATCATCACCCCAGACTAGGGCGGCCTGGCCCAACTTGCGCGCTTTTTCAATCATGTTAGCACCATTCGCACCCAAAAAATCTTCAGCGTGTGGAGCTGTACCGGCCAATTCAAACGCTTGAGCATTATTAATCGCTTGCTCGAATGTTCGGGTCCTCAGATTCATGAGAGGTTGCCATTTCTTTGTTTCGCCCATCGTTAAGAATAATACAGGGAAGATGTTCTGTTTGTATCGGAACATGGTGCAAATGTCTGGATCGAAACTTGAAAATATGAGGGGACGTCCACAACCTTTATCGATGATTGTTTTTAATACTTCATCCACGAAAAAATTCTTATCAATTGTTTGCTCCGCTTCTAAGTTACCGCATTTTCGAGTTTGCGGCCACTTGATTTCCACATCCAAACCTAATGTCTTGGGCAAAGCTTCTAAAATATCCTTCAAGCGTGGAAAGATGCGATGTTCAATTAACGGCTCGGCATTATGCGATCGATACTCTTTTATCTCGTTATCGATTATCGCAAATACTCGTAAGTTTTTTAATTTTTCATAGGTAATGTCCTTAATTAGGATGTATTCCAACTGGTCAATTGTCTTGACTATTTTACCCTGGGGTGCGGTTCGCACACCAAAATCATGATATACCACCGGAACGTCATCAGCCGTTAGATGAACATCTAGTTCGACCATATCAGCAAACGATTCATAAGCTCGCAGAAACGAAGCAACGGTATTTTCCGGTTCTGCTGGAGGATCAGCTATATAACTTTTGCCATTGCCACGATGACCTACGTCCAGGTTGGGCCAGCTTCGTGGCCAGTAGTAAGCAAAAGGTGTACGAAAATTTAACCGATCGACATCACTAAAAGGTTTCACAACCAAATACGGCAGCGTCAGAAGAGCTATCACAGTTTCGCTTTTCTCAGGCGGTTGAGTTACAATGAGTTCTAAATCGCCATCACTGGCCACCAACAGTGAAGGTCTAATAATCGCTCTACCCAAAGGTTCTTTACTTTGTGAATGGAATGTTAAAGCGAACGCGATGGCCGTGGGATCGGGTACAGTGACATGAAATATGATGATCTCATGCCTCTTGTAAGCAATTCCTAGAGACGGCTGAGCTTGCAGTTGACTTTCGCCATATTGCATTTTGGTGACCTCGACATTGATAGCGGAATTTTGCGGATCGAGTGGCGTCTGTAAGTCTTCCTCTAGTGGTATTAACTTGATCAATATATTATCCGGATCAAATTTTTCAATGTCGTGTACTTGAAACATTTTCTCCCGTTCAAATTTGAATTGAACTATAGACTCATTCGTAATCCAACCACGATTAAATTTTATCTCTCCATTTGAATTTACACCAAAACGATCTTCTTGATGACAATTCATTTTACAGGTACTTAAAGAGCGCGGCTTAAGGTGAGTTTCCCAACGTCGAATTTGTCTATATCCTGTGCTATCTTCAACAAAAACAAGATAACGATAAGAAATATTTCGACACGGTTCCAACATTATATTCCCCGTCCACACTAGATTATTGTTTGTTGTTGCATTTAAGACGACGCAACGATTTAACTGCCAGTCGCCTAAAGCATTTATATCGCCCGTCAAGCCAACTCGTTCATTAGATTGCAATGGCTCATCCAATGTAACTGTAAATGATTGCAAAGTCGACGTGCAAACGTTAACTACCTTAGGTTCATCACCGATTGCACGTGGTACACCATAATCGTCCGCAATTGCACCTGCCTCTGCATACGAAACGCACTGATAAAGGAAAAAACACCAAAAATGCACAATTATTCTCAAATTTTGAAATAACATTTTTTTCAATTTCCAGTTTCCAGAACTAATTAAGCGGACAACTAGCGGTAATCTAACTGCTTCTCACAGAATATGTAAAGTTTTTAAATAAAATCGAGAAATTCGAATGCGATTTGTTATCTCGAAAACTTATACCTTACATAGACGTACATGTATATATATATATATATATATATATATATGTACATAAGCTTGAGAAACGTAAAGTACCACCAACTGAACGTAAATTATTTTTTTCTAATAAATTTTAAAAATTCTGCTTCACGCTGCTAACAATAAAAGCTTAAAATGTAAACAACAAACAACAATATCAACAACAACAACAACAACAATAACAAGAATAAGGTCTTATCCATTATAAATAAATTGTAGTAAAATTATTGCAATAAAAACAATCATCAATTAAATTGATAATAGGTCGACGATTATCAATGTGTTAGTCGAACGACAAGTGAAACAAATGAATAGAATAATGATTGATTTTCTTTTTTATTTCACTTCATTTTCATTCTAAACTCATTCAATAAGTAAATAGCGAGCTATTCACGTGTTTCAGATAACGACTTTGATATATAGGATCAGGCAGTGAAATGATATTTTCTAAGCATATGTGCTTTACAAGCGATAAAGGCATACGTACACGCTATGGCTGATGTCATCGGACTCAGACATAAATTGTGATAGATCTTCCGCATTTAAACATCCGATGCAAATATCATTTGCAACGACAACGACAACAACAATAACAACAATAACAATATTAAACATTTGACCATCGGAAAAACTAATGCAATGAAATTTTTATGCGATATATTTGGCATTTCTCCACATAAAGCTTAGTATAGTACAGTTGATCGCAAAACAATTGCAACTTTCATCTACAATACAATAAATTATTTTTTACACTCGCTGATCGCATTACAACACCCATCCGACAAACATGTTTGAACGCGCATCAATTTACCGCAGACACATTCATTCATCTAATTATTGAAATCTCTGGATATGCAAGGCTTTGCAATGCAATGCAATCAATAAAATTGTCCTTAGCGTATATATATTTTTACTTTAATTTTAAGATCAAATGAATGGACCAACTGACGGACCGAGACAATTACATTGAAAACTGTCGACGGGTGAAGGACGATGATAATATATTTTATGGGGAAGTAGCCTTTAAATTGTAACGTCACATGTTTGTTGACTTTCGCTGTTGTTGGTTGTTGCAGTGTGCAAAAAATTCAACATTTTTTTTTTTTAATAGATTTCCTTTATTCTCAAAAACATGTAAATAATAACAAACTATTAATCATCATCCCGATATTTGGATATAGGATTTTCTTGAAAAGAAAAAAATAAATAAAAAATAAAATGGCTGAGTTGTTTTGTGATGAACTGTTTCTGTGTTCGTATGCATTACGACATTCAAGTTCAAGGACAGGTCTCAATAAAAAATTATAGTTAGTTATAGCAGGGAAAGTGAAGGAAAGAAAGAAGCGAAGAATAGTGTCTCATAATACTTTTCTTCTTCTCCTTCTTTTCTTAATCATTTTCTTTTATTTATTTATTTATTATTTAATTTTGAATTTTTTTTTTTTTTTTTGTTTTTTTCATGTTTCATATTAATTTCACGTCAATTTCCCGGCAATTAGTTAGTAAACTATTTAATTATTATTTAATTTGCATGTTTGTTCGCTCATTTCGAGCTTATTGATTTTTTATTTATTTTTTTCTTTTGGTTCGAATCTCACGTGTCAAATGTAGCAAATGTGGTTTGTTTATTTATATGCACGTCTGTGCAAAATGTGAATAAACAAAAGCTAAGGCAGTTAGTTGTATGCAGCTTCGACTTGACGTAAATTCAATTCTTTCAAAATATTTTTATTTATAATTTTTTTTTTTTTTTTTTTTTTCTTAAGTATTATTATTATTATTATTATTATTATTTATATGCATAGATATTATTTAGTATGAAAAAATAATTTCATTTTATAATTTTCATCTTTTTTTTTTTTTTTTTTTTTTTTTTTTTTCAAC
>KK502410.1:2679446-2734225 GCA_000688735.1 Glossina austeni | reverse complement strand
TTTTTTTTTTTTTTTTTTTTTTTTCGTTCAACTGTTGTACTCTGCACAATTTTACGAATTGACTGACGATTAATGCACATTGATTATTGTAACGCATGCGTATTGTTAGCAAAATGGTCGAATAAATGCTTTCATTGATAAAACTTCGAAAGCGTACTTTCTAAACGACAAAGAATGTCTTAAATGACGCACCTTAGATACCTGTCTTAGCATATATATATATATATATATATAGAATATAAAAATAGTAAGAAAAGAAAAGCTTTCTATGAACTGTAGACCTGACAAATTGCCGATCTAAACCAGTACTATGCCGAATTTTGAGATAATCGAAATGCTTGTTAACCCAAGTAGGCTTTCAAGTGATCATAAAAGACTTCTATAATCTATATAATTAGTTTTGTATCTATGCTAAGTTCGTACACCGTACAATGTATTTATGGTATTTATATCTGACGCGACTGTGTAAGTATTCACAATCGTGCCGTAGGAGACTCTACAATCGCACTGGCACATCAATCTCAATTATAATAATGATTGTTATTATGTAATTTATATTAACATTAATAAGTTATTATTTGTGTTACTATAATAACTTAATATTAATAAAGTATTTGTAACAAGTTTCAAGTCGATATCTCCTACGAAATCAAATCAGGATTTAATCGCGTATTGAAATGGGTTTTCCCCCTTTCAACTAAGGCGAGGGCAATTACCAATACAATGATCTATTCGTGGGATATATAGAAATTAATATTCATAGCGTTAATTAAATATTGTTCCAGTATAATGATGAATAGATGATACGAGAAGGAAGAGGAAGATCTGTTGACATTATTATGCATTCGATAGTCTTCTCATTTTTGGTATTTAATGGGCAATTTTGTTCAAAAACTACTTCCGATCGTATGCCGATCTCTTCATAAATGAAGATTTCCGTAACCTAATATTGAAAGCGTATTTGAAATCTGTCCGTCACACTCCTTTTCAAAATTAAATGACATGTAATGTCACCTGTCAATTTTTTCAGTACATTCTTGTTGGGTTTTCCCGGGCATTCAAAATGCGTCCATATTTCCAAATCATTGATCAAATAATTTTTCAAAATTTCTAATCGATATTACATACTGAACGACATAGTTAGTATATTAAGTAAGTAAACATGATCGGTATGAAAACAAATAACGAAGAAAGCTAGACGGAAGAGAGATGAGTCGAGAAAAAAGATGCAGCAAACACGGCAAAATATTAATTTTAATCAGAAAATTCTTTTATGCAAATTTAAAAAAAAAAAAAAAATTTACTAAAATTTTGTTCAAAAGTTTTCTTTCTTTCTTTGCATTTTACTGCACTTTAGCTATCTCTTACAGTTTTCCTAAAAAGACTACTCATTGTTGAGTCGATTTATTCTCAGAGTGTGTTCTCAGAATAACGAAAATGGAAGCGAAAGGAACGGAAACGTGGATGGAAGGACTAAAAGAAACAAGTTTTGTCAAAACATTGCATATAACGGAGAATATGTAGAAGAAAGTGAGTGGTCGTTAGTGAGTGGCTTGTTAACATAAAGCTGTATACGATGTGCGATATGCGATATGCGATACGGATGAGGTAAGAGGAGAGGAGAGGAGAAATTCCAGAAATGATTTGATTGAGACAGCACGGCGCCATGAAATATTTCCTTAAAGTCTAAAAAGTCGATGAATACAAGACGTAAGGTATTAAAGTCAAATCATCAAATTAATGATAATTACATTTTTTATATGGTCATCCAGCAATAAACCGTTGGTCTTGATTATCGGCAAAACTGTTGTCATAGACATTTTAATACTATTTTTAGCGACAGACGTTAATTGAATTTTGTAAAAAGACGCCAATGTACGAAAGTCACGAGCAAATCTCAAAATTATTTTCCAACGAGAGACTTGCATGCAATATACGATCCGGATGGAAGTTGCGATGCGTTATTTGGTTATCTAATGCGCACGACACCTTCAACTACAAATTTCAAAAACTTTATAAAAATATGAAGCTTTTGTCTTTAATTTTAATGAATTTGAATTATTATTTGATTATCTTCCTTCGCGTTGTCTAGCTGTAGTTGCATTTTTAGTTTAGTTGAACTTTTCAGTTTATTTCACGAAAGCGAATTTTTTTTACTTTTATATTTGTCACAATGATTTTCACGAAATTATTAGTTTTTGAAATAAATAAACCTTTGTTTTTATACCCGCAAGCCCAAAAAACAAAAAACAAAAATAAATAAATAAATAAAAACAGTATATACCCACAACACATAAGCAAAACAAAAAAAAAAAAAAAAAAATCTGAAATGCCGTTAACGCAACAGAGCGAGCTTTCCTCAAAAGCTTTTACGTTTCATACTCATCGCTGATTGACTGCCGAGAGCATGCTAAATTATCCAATCGGTTAGTAACATTCGACACTTGTTGGACTTGCAATACACAATCGATATCTCCCAACAAATGCCCATTCAATTCCAAATCCATCTAGTCATGCCCAATGATCTTTCTCTTCCTGCCTCGTAATGGCAGCTAAATACAAATAACACGAAGAAGGAGGAGGATTATCGGGGACCAGAAAAATGTGAGTAACATTCGACACCAGTTGGACTTGCAATACACAATCGATATCTCCCAACAAATGCCCATTCAATTCCAAATCCATCTAGTCATGCCCAATGATCTTTCTCTTCCTGCCTGGTAATGGCAGCTAAACACAAATAACACGAGGAAGGAGGAGGATTATCGGAGACCAGAAAAGTGTAATGCACGCTTGGATCCAATATCATCTGTCGAGTATATCTTGATTGTTATTCTAATCAGATAAACCAGCGATTGCAAGAAACGCTCGCTCTCACCTAAGCTAAATGCGAACAATAACAAAAAGCAGCCTGAGGCAAACAAGTGTGTGCGAGTAAAAGAATGCAAACTCGTTTATATTGAATACATTAGTTTTAAGAAATTTTAATATTAATTATTTCATAGAGATGTAATTTTGTTTCTTTTTTGTTTTTTTTGTTTTTTTTGTTTTTTGTTTTTTTTTTATTTTTTATGATTCTATGACTGACTGAATCGTAGTTGTTGTCGCGCCATGATCAACAATATTTAACAATAATTTGCACGAGTTACTACTACGAGTATGTTTCTATGTGTTACAGACTTTTCTTGTTTTTGTATTGATCGATTGATTGAAACGAAAAAAGGGGTATACACTGCGTATATTTACATCGAATAGATGAAAATACATTTTTTGTATTGAAAATGAGACGTGTGCGTGTAACGTAAAAGTGAAATCAATGAGAAATTTCTTCTGAGCGTTGTTCTGAGCTCTTCCATAGTCAACTGATAGATCGATCCATTATAGGGAAATGATTTCGAAAGACAACAAATCACGTCATCAATAAAAAAAAAAAAAAAAAAAAAAAAAAACCCCCCCCCAAAAAAAAAACAACACTCGTCTCAAGAAAAAAGCAAAAAATTAATAATCCCGTTATCTATCGGCGAAATGATGTGAATTGGTCATCGATGATAAGATCTGTATTGGACTATCGGACTTTTTTTTACGTAAAATTACTCTATAACGCAAAGTCATCTTGCGATGTTTCCACATCTAAGAGTTACACAGTTGCACTTCATTTATTTTGCATACGATTAATATGACATGACAAATATAAAAATTCTTATGGATATGAAGAAGTCATGCCCTCAAAAATATTCAAAACTAACAAACTAGTCTTCCGGAGCGACATGGTTTTATTACTTTTAATCGGTCAAGCAGAACAAGATGTAAGCGAATGAAGGAACACTACACAGGCTGGTTTCAATGCATTATAAAATCCATCTGCGACACTTTTCATTAATTCAACGCAAGTAGTTTCGTTCGAAATGCAAAATCGAACGCGAGCTGCGAGTTTGCGCCGAGCAAACCAAACTCACAGTAAAACAAGCTGAATAGTATTAAAAGAAAAAGTAGACTGTTATACCGTTATACCGTTATACACGCCCACGCCACTTCGTCAATTATATTTTCGAACTTGAACTTGCTTTTCAGGGGAACACTTATATATGGTAAAAGATATCTGACGCTGCGTAAACTTACCCCAAAACGCATATAGGTGTGAAATCATTATCCCAGACTGATTCCCATGATAAAATAGTAAAAATTAGATCATGTTACTCTAGATAAATGCCGATTTCTTATAAGGTATTTATAGGATGGAGTGTTCAAGAAATGATTCCTTTCAAATTTTAGACAATTTATCTTACGCGAAATATTGAATATTGCGAACTTCTTTCACATAACGATTTGGCCATAGGCCAAACTACGTTAATGCACTAAATTTTATAATATTTTGAAAATTGGGACCTATTGGTTGAACATAACAATACATGGACAGCCATCAAACCAATAGATAGGCAGACATACTTCAATCGATTCAAAAAATAGTTCTGTCCGTTCGTCCGGTAAGGGACTGTCGATGCATTTTTTCCCCAAGAACCATTTCTAAACCATTTTCTGAATCGGTTAATATAATAATAAGCAGATTTCTCTTGACCATTTCTGGATGTTACATACGTCGGCACAAACTTCCTATACAATGCACCATAATTGGTGTTGAATATAAAAAAGCATACTCGAGATTGAACACAAGCGTACGTGGGTAGATCTCGGACAGACAGATGGCCTTAAATCAATGCTCAATCAATTGGTTGAATACAAGCTGCGTCTGTCGAGAGTTCTTCTACGTTTTACATACACTCGTAAAAGCTTAATATAACCTCAGCAAAAGTGGAGTAGTGGAGTAGGGTATAAATATTGTAGAAATAATAGCTTCGCGCCTCTTTAAAATGTTAACTTCTGGGTATTATATCCGTTGCATGCAGCCTCAATTATTAGCTTAGCAAAGAAATAAAACAGTTAAGAAAATTAAATTTGGTTAGGACCGAATTTCTTATACCTATCATCGTTATCCTAAAACAGGCAAAAGAAGTAGATGAACAAAATTTTCGTGCTCTATAATATGGAGTGGGCCCAGCTGGTTTCTTCTATTTTCAAAATAAAAGTTTTTATCGTATAGGCATGTGCGCGTTATAGGCGTGTCCTTTGAAGAGTTTAGATCAATTCCAAATTCTTTTGCAAATTTGTAGGCGATATCTTCATTTTCGTTAATGGGAGAATGTTTATCACGTACAGACAGATGGACAGACGAACACGCGGACATGATTAGGTGGATTCCAAATTTGCGCAGTTGGGGGCGATGCAAACGTTTTGACAAAATGAGGTCTTCGGTGATGGGTATAAAGACAGTTTTCCAACACAACGAAAAATTATTGATAGACTCATCTTTAAATATATTCTTTATTATTGAAAAATGCGTTCTATGTATACATATATAGGTCCATCTATTTTGTGGTACCAAAAGTAAAGGAAAATAAGACATACTTCTGATTGAGACTTGGATCTATTTTTTTTCGCCCCCTTTCAATATATTGTTTGGACCTGGCCATTATTTGTGGTGGTTGTACAGTGTGCAGAAATTGTTAAAATTTATGGCGAAAACAATAAACCGACAGTTACGTTTCGTGCATGTCGAATAAAGCTTCGATTTGGTTAACTGGCTTCGTAAAAAAGGCCCTGTTAGTCGAAACGTCGAAACACGTCTGATGTTCCTAAAAGAGCTTTGCCGTGTACTCATAAAAATTAGTATATCGGGAAATTAGTATAACGTGGAAATGGCATCGCAGTTACCCCCAACGAACGCAGAACGCTGCAGAGCGATGATTACAAATATTTTGTGGCACAAATTGTTGCAACGTGCTATACATCTCCTGGCATCATTACCTTTTTTACTAGAGAAATTCAACGGCGAAAGACCATCTTCCAAAATTCCTCTGGAATGTTGCCACAAAGATAATGCGATATAATTCGATTGGACTTTTGTCTCTTGGCGTTATGTTGAAGCATTGCCTCATTAATCAAAATGATTCGTTTTATTGGTGTGAAATACGCGAGGATTTATGTGGAAAAGTGGCAATAATTGATTTCTCAGTATTGAATTTTTACAGTAGTCCGGAGTCGGTCATTTGCATGAAATCGATTCCAAATCGAAATAGCATAAATCAATATTTAAAACGGAACACATTCATCTTGATATCTTTAACGGTTTAATTTTTATTACAAATTACAAAAAGAAAGCACAAAAACACATATTTGATGGCCCTACATATATAATATAGTAGATAAGAAAAATGAGACTCCATTGTTCCTATTTGCAAAAAAGAAAAAAAAAGAAAAAGTATTTTAGAAATAAATGAAATGAAAAATGATAAATTTTATCTTTAATATAACGACTGTTTGCTATTCTTTTGCAGTTCACATTATCGAAGTCGCTACTCACATTTGCCGTTAAAGCATCATTTGTTCTTGTTTTTGTTTTTGTTTTTATCATTAATGATGCTTCTGTCGTCGCTATTGCACCGTACTCAGTTGAGATTATTGCTTCTCTAATCAACTGAAACATTATAGCACACGTGCCCTCTTCAATGAAATATAAATAAAACGCAAACACGAAACGACACACACGTGATATTTACTCTTTTAAATGACCTCAGTTTGTTTAAATTTTGTTTTTGTAATAATTTTACGGTTTAAAAATTTGCCGTTTCTCGACGAGCCAAAATTAAAAAAGTAAATGCGGTTGAAAATAGTGAGGTTTCTGGCAATTATCCAATCTTTCATTTCACGCGAACATAATTTTGACGATTCATTAAAATTGCAATCGTACTGGGGTAGGAAAGCAAAATTACTATAAAATTATTCAAGAAGATCTCGATTAATTTTATATTGGATGGAGGTAAAAATCGAAATTTGTCATATTAATTACATTCCTTTATGAAATCCGATATTGCTTTTGATGTCGTTTTTTAACTCTTTTAAACAAACATGAAGATGATGGACGATGGACGATGGACGATGGAAACATCCAAGTCCCGATAATTTGAATTCTCCTCGTTGTGTTATTTTACCAATAAGCATAAGGTTACAAAACTAAACAGATCATCCAAAGCCTTATGCTGTACAGTTAACTTTTTCTCACACGGCCGCGTAACTATTCACGACACGCAGATTCGTTTTCGCAAAGAATGCCGCGCACTATAAACTAACTGCAAATGAATGATACCTAGCAAACAATTATTTGATAAATTTAATAAGATCAGAGTTATGGGTAATGGTGATTATTACCCATTAAAGCTTCGTTTCGTTTTGAGCAATAGAGACGCAGTCGGTAAATTAAAATAAATTAAATTAAATTGATGACAATTCTTTCCGATGGGAAAGCTGAGCATACGTACGTAGCAAATAGGAACGTAGAGTAACGTAAATACATATCTAAGGTAATTTATAGCGTGAATCCTATCTACGTGTGTAGAAGAGAAAAAAAAAAAAAAGAAGAAAAAAACAAAGACTGGTTAATCTTTGACATGTCCAGGAATATATAAAGATATTATATTTTATGGGTTCCCTTCAAAAATGAAAATTCGGAAAACTCTCTCATAGCAAACTTCCGATTGTTTTTGGCACATTCCAATCAACTGAATGAAGTTCTTAGGCGCCTGGGAATTGATGTTAAGAAGCCATTGTCGACATAAGTGTGCAAATCATACTTCAACCGCGTTTCCTTCCGTTTTCTTTGAATTTTCTTCAAGTAAATTTTCCATTTGCCTTTCGAATAAAACGACCAATTCGGTATGTGTAGTATGTGGAAACATGTCTACTGCAATAGCTGTTTTGGGAAAGAATGGATTGCCTTTATATTGTTTAGATTCGGGACGACCCAATTCAATCCAATTAAGACGAGCACGTTCAGGATTACAGGATATATACACCAAACGCTTGATAGCGGAGGCAGCTCGTATCGCTGCAATAGATCGATTATCTGAAATGAATAATTAACCGGTAAAAAATATGCATCGACTTTTTTTGAACTTTGTTTGAACACTTACGTAATCCAGCTCTTGGCGGATCCACTACCGCTATTAAATCTAGCTCTTCCCCAGGAGCAGTGTCATATACCACCTCTTTGACCATAGATTGTATGTAATCGTCAGCATTCCCTGCGTAGAATTTGCAATTTTGAACCCGATTTTTCTGCGCATTATATTCTGCATCATTTACAGCGGTTGAAATTATTTCTACTCCTAGAACCCGCTTACAGTGTTTAGAAAAGGCTAAAGCTATGCTACCTATTCCACAGTATATATCTAACACAGTGGAATGCAATTGTGGCTGAGCCAAGGCAATAACTTTTTGATACAATATATCAGCTGCTGCTGTATTGATTTGAAAAAATGCCAACGGACTAATGCGGAATTCCAGATTGTCAATATTGTCTGTGATGTGTGTAGCGCCAAAAAGGTGTTCTATTGGAGATACCATTTGTCCAGCTTCACGATGTTTTACATCTTGATAATACAACGAAGTACAAGTAAATTGTGATTCTTCCCCCGATCTCGTATCGTAGTACTTGATGAGTTCACTCTTAATTTCTTCTAAATCAGTTGCATTTAAATTAGAAGAATAAATTCCAACCATCAACATAATTTCTTTAGTTTGTGAGGAAGTGCGTACCGTAAGTTGCCGAAAATGTCCACTATTAGTTTCCGGATTAAAAGGCTCATACTTAGAATGTCTCACTAATTGTTGAAATGTGCGCGCTGCCCATTTCGCCGCGTCCGGTAAATGTGGCAAATGATCAACTTCCGACACTTCTACTGATCCATCCGCGTAACTGCCCAAACGAAATCCAACAACGATTTCTCCAGCCGAGTTTTTACCTACCGTAAATTCATTCTTATTTCGATAACCAGTAATTTGGGGCGACGGCTCAACACCTTCGAATTTGAAATCTTCCAAAGGTTTCGAAGCACTTTTATTTATCCTTGTTAATTCACCCTTAAAAGTTTTGATTAGCTGCTCCATATTAGAGCCTTTCTGTTTTAATTGCTCCTCGTATGGCATTCCTGCTAATGGACAAGTAGCTTCTGCCGAGGTACGTTGCTTTTTATTAACGGGATATGCTTGCTTTTCACTTTGATTCTCTTCTTTGCGCTTTTTTTGTAGTGGATCAGCTGACGCTTTGGCAACCTTCAATTATTTAATTAAAAATAAACTATGTTGTACATGGACAGAAGTTCATCGCTTACAAAAGCCCGTAAAATTTTGCCCTTCCATTTGTAACCATTTAGTATTTTAATAGCCTTCTGCTGATCGGCTTGACTACGAAAGCATACAAATGCAAATTCCTTATGCGTTGGACTCTTGATTTTACTCATATCAAGTTTAAGTTTATTCCTCAATAATTTTTTCAATTCCTAATAAAATTGAATTAACATCATCAGTCCTTTCAGCCATCTCAAAACTCATTAGAACTTACTCCTATGCCAAAGTAACCCAGGTTACGAACTTCAATTTTAAAAACCTCCGAAGTAAATTCATTTCGCTGCAAATACGCAAATTCATCGTTAACATCGGTAACATCGGTTTGATGCTCTAGACTCTCTCCTTTTTTTATCCCATCAATAATGGCTTCTTCCATCCTTCTTAATTTCTTTCAAGATATATTAATCAATCTTTTATACCGTTCGTCGCTGGAGCACGTGCATACACATGTGTTAATTTTTAGTCTCTAAGAGTTGCCATAAGTAGCAGCATCAGCAATCTAAGGCAAATTGATTAAAAACGACGGTCTGTGTGACTGGCTTATCAGCATTTTCGTACGTTTTAAATATGAAATCATGAATATTCGTCGCAATTGCTGGATTTTCATAAAATTGCAAAATTAAAAACTCGTGAGATCACCTCACAAATTTTTAAAATTCAATCACAGTTCTGGCTAGTTTCTAAAACATATTATTTTATTCTCAACGCTCAAGTAAGATTTCTCTCGCCATTTTGACAATGAGTGTACAAATGATTTCCAGATAAACATCGACGTTATATCGGAACCGAACAAAAATTTCCCCTCGTTATCAATCAAATCGAACCCTGAGCACAATAGCTTCTTTTTTGAAAACTGTGGATTGAAATACAAAAACATCTTGGATTCTTGGCGGCCAAACAATGGAAAATAGACATCAGTTTTTTGGCGAGCTAACCTTGTGTCTGCCTGCAATGATTCATGTAATATATATATGACAAGTCGTTGGGCAGATTACTGTAGAATTCTTAGATACGATTTGCTTTCTTCTCCAATGACCTGCATTAAATTAACCCCAAATAATTGAAGCTATCAGAGATTATTTGGTCTAAACGTTTATATTTCCATTTAACAAACGATTGAACCGATAGCTTTCACAAGTTCGTATTCGTGTCTCCGTTTAGGCCGGCCGCCGAGCGGTTAGCGGTATTTACATTACTTTTTCAAAGCAATTGCAACATTCGGAAGGAAGCTTATATGTATATATATTCTGGATATGTATATATATTCTTGATCAATATAAAATGCTAAATGAAGGCGTATTTGTCCATTTGTCCATCTGTTTAATGTCTGTGGTAAATAATCTCTCGGCTTCGAAATTGAAGACATCGGCTTAGAATTAAAACGTTAGGTAAAAGCTCTTGAACGCAGATTGACAGTGAAAATGAATCAACTTCTTTTATTTTTTTTAAGATAAAAGCGATAGATATAAAATTCGGCCGCAACCGAAAATAATTTTCTCACCTTTGATTCTAACGGTGCTATCACGTTATCATGTAACATCATATGAGGAAAACAAAACGTTTTATCGAATAAAATTTTTATTTTTTTTCTTTTAATTTAAATTAAATGCAACTCAGGTGGGATGGATTATTTGCGTTGAGTATCCTTAATAGCCTTCTAAAGTAAATCCGTAGTGGAGTTTACTATATGATTTTTATTAGTCTTTGAAAAAAAAAAATGAAATCTCTCAAAATATGTACGCGAGGTACACTTCATGTCATTACTAAAACAAGTCTTCAATGTGTTTGGCGTTTTCTCTAATCCTTTTTAAATGGTGAAGCACAAATGCACGTCATAGTATAGTCTTCAGTGTCTTCAGCTTTCCCCAGCATGGCTTCACAAGAGGACGATGTGTTATTATTGGATATTTCATTGAACCCACTATCTGTTCGAAAAATTGTTGAGCTCTTTTCCGGTGAGCAATTCGTAATGGGTGGTTTTTCAACATTTTTCGCAAAAGGCCCTGAACTAATAATGTGATTGGCCACAGTTTCTTGAAAGAGAGTTTGCTTTCTTGTAACCATATCTTTGACCTTTTGGGTAATAGTGTATCCCTCACTATTTGCAATGTTCTCATCTTGCTCGCCATTCGGCCAATTAGCCGAAAAGGATTCGGATAGATTTTTACGGCTAGCTGAGCGTCTTTTTCCTCTAGGTGTATCGGAATTGGAAGAATTTGAACTTATTGCCGATAGTTGAGAATATTGCATTTCTTCCATATCAAAGGTGTCTTCTAAAACTTCATCCGTGTCGTCTGGATTTATGGACAGTTCTAATTCTTTTGTGAAAACTTTGCTAACCATTGTATTAGATTCCAACTTTTGACTGCTATTAACCTTAAGACGACTGATCTTTACAGTGAAACTATCTGCTAAAGATTCAGTGATATTTCTATTAGCCGCATAGGCGAGCAAAGGCGATGAACTTCTTTCTGGTGTGAATTTTTGTTCATGTTTGTTGTCGCTTTGCGATAAATCTACCGTTTCAGTAACAGCATCGTTCTTTTCGTTATTTGTACAATTGTCTAGGCTTACGTGTGTCCTAGACATACCAGGTGGATGTATTGGTGACAGTTGCTCGCCTACTTCATTAACAAAATCAATTGTACGTGTTGTACGGCTTTTAGCGCTTCCTGTGTTGACAAGTGGTGATAAACTTTCGAAAGTTGATATAGGTGACAACGATCCAAACGAACTCTTATCCAAGGAATCCGATAATTTACCTATTATGGCCGAACACTGAGCAGCAGATGTTATTGAGGAAGGACTAGTATTGGCACACGGCTCCATTTTTGCACAAGATGTCTGAATTAAAGGATTCGTATCATTCTCAACAACCATAATATTATGCATATCAAACAATTTGCGTTTTAATGACACATCTTTAGCATTCCAATTATTAATGTTGTTAAATGGACCCGTACATTTTTTTTCCCATTCTACCCCAACACCGGCTAAATGAGGTTGAAAATATGGTTTTAAAGCTGATTCCAAAGCAGGAGGCAGTGTTGGAGGCAACGTCAGTTCGGTTTGGGAACTGCAATCGCGTATTCTTCGCCCCGGTTTGGAGATAGGAGTGTTGCCGTTTAATTCCGATAAAATTATGCGATAATTTCTCAAAGGACAAAACACCGGGCTTGGAACAACTTGTTGCTCTTTAAAGTAGGAACTTATTGCCAATTGAGCTTTAGCCTCCATGTCCGGATCTGGAGAATCTTGAAATTGAGTCTCGTGAGGTTCCACGTGAGCAGGTTTTAGGCTAGACATCTCATCAATGGTCCACTCAAATTGGGTCGAAGACATTTGTGGAGTAGACGGGCGGAATAAAGAAGGACTACAGAATTAATCAATTAAAGTTCATTCATAGACAAAACATGTATGAAAACGTTTGCTTATTTTTTTAACTGGCAAAATTTACCTGGCAATTAGCGGCAAATGCAGTCTATCCGTCAGCGCTGCCTCAAAAGGATTCCTTACTTTTTGGTGACGCTTTGCTGGCGGTGTCTGAGCCTGTGGCATTGTGACCGAATGCACAGAATTTAATGTTGCAGCCGGGATACAGTTTGATGAACTTACTGAACTTACCGTACAGCTGAGACCTCCCGCTTTGGGCGAACGTGGATGTATTGCTTTTTTATGGGAACCAAAATTTTTTGGTGTAACCTCTGCATTTTTCATCTTTTGTGCTAGCTGGGGCCAAATTGTTGCAGTTTTCACTCTTTGCGGCGTTCCGTATTCTTCCACATCCATCACTTCAAACAATTTTCATTAACAAGTTTCGTTAAAGAAGTTAAAAAAAAAGAAGGGCACAACACAAATAAACCACGCGCGCTTTTAAGCATTTCAGGCGAAACAGTTGACAATGTGAATGCCACGTTCTCTTACTATATGAAGCAAATGCAAAAATACAGAAATGAATGAAAACGAGGGCAATGCTCACTTTGTTTGAGAAGTAAAAATAAAGAAATCAATATAAATGTAGATAGATAATCAATGTATGGAAAATATCTACAACTTAATATAAAAATGCAAATATCCTTTAATTGATTAGTAAAATAAAGAATTAAGAAAATGAATTTAAAAGAAAAATTATAACGGCACTCCTACTGAAAGAATTAAAATAAAAAAAGGTGGACAAAACACCCTTTTTACGCCGGTGATGTTAACGAAGTTCAAATAATAGTGTTTGGACGGATATATGCGCACGGCTATGGAGAACTCCAATATATTACAAGAATGAGTGTGCAATGTTTTAGTGCACTATATATGTTCCATAAGCATTCAGATTTAATAGCCATTAACATGCTCAGGCATGGCTGATCGTTTCTTTAATACTTAGCTTACGACGGTAGGCTATAGTCGAAATATATGGCATCTGAATATACCGCACTTCACAGGATATACGAAAGGGAAAAAAGCCAAAGATTTTAATAACACTGCATTGGTCTAATACATATTTAATTCGATAAATTAATCCCTTTGCAAAAGCAAACTCTGAAAATGAAATTTGAAAATTACACTTTAAAATAATACACCTTAATAGCAATGTTTGAAAGTTAATTTTTAAACTTGAAATAAATCGTCTTTATGTTTTTTTTAACTTTATTTTTCTTTTTTGTATTATTTTCTCACTTCCATAAAAAGCCATATAAGTAACTTGTCTCGACGTAGTCTAATAAAAAGTTAAGCAATTTGCTTACCTGAAATACCCAAAAATTCTATATATGCAGATTCGTTACTTTTAATGTATCAAAATCAACTGTGTTGTCACCCTAAAAGTACTTTGATGTGCTAATGTTGCTATTTGACGTAAAGCAAAATAAATTTTTTAATTGTTTTCTATGTTGCCATAATTAAAATACGTACCTATTTACGGTATCTAAGAAATGGAATTAAAACCAAACGAAATTCAAACCTCGCCAATTAATCTTATAATGCTTTTGTTAATATTCAGTATAATTGTTGCAATAGGTTATTTGAATTTTATCCGTCTTGTAAACTCAATATTTTTTTTTAATTTTGACAATTGAAAACTAACTATAACCAGATGAGGAGGAGATCGATACGTTTAAACTGACGACGGATCTTACTTGTCGAAGAATATACTAACATTATGAGATATGCACGAGTTACAAACTACACAAACTATCAACCTCCAGCGTTCAACTACACAACAATATAGAGTGCAAAACAAAGAACAGTTATGTTAGTTTAGGCAATGATGTAGTCAAAATATCCGCATAGTTATCTACTTCTGGCAATACTGACAGCTGGCTGAAATATTTTCATTATTTCCTTATGGTGTTTTATGCGTGGTTGCTCATTTGTTTGGCCGTGTCTGCACATTCAATGGCGTGTATTAGAGCGGTTTTTCGTTTATATAAATGAAAGCGTCTTTCAGCGATTGTTAACAAAGTAGTTTGAATTATTAAAGAAAAATATTTATACAAAAATTGTCTTAAAATATATGTGTTAATGCAAAACGAATCCATGGAAAATTCAAGCAAATATAAGTGCATGTGTTAGCTTTCAATAGCTGCCAATATTGAAACTTATTTAGACAATCACTTTTCTAACGCCAGTTGTCAGTCCATATATGTATGAAATAATTTCTTATATACGATTTAGAAACTTGTTTACGATATTTCAATTATTACTAAATTTATTTGCATTGCCTTTATATGCTTGTTAAAGTTAATACAGTGGTTCTAACTTTACATTTTTCAGTTTTTAGTGATTTAATAATTTCATTACTTTGCCAAATCTTTTTTGTGGTCAGTGATGTGTAGAGTTCCAGTAAACCACCAGTAAAGATTGTGATGAAGAGCGCCAGCGCAACAGGCGAAAGTTTTTTCTACATCTACATTATAAACCTATTAATGAGCTGCATGTTCACGTATGTTCCTGTTACAACTACGTATTTTAAATTTTCATTGCCTCACCCCACCTGTTAACACATGCATAGTTGTTTGCAAGTGTGTGTTTGCGTGTAAAAAATAAAGAAAACATTTACATTAGATGTAAATTTTTGTAAAAGTGCAAAGATATATATGAATGATAAATTTAAAAACTTTTTTAAAAAATATTTATCAAACGATGTACGCAGTGAATCATAGTAGCAGTAGCCGCTGCTCGTTAAAAATAACTGATCAATTTTGTTGAAAAACTGAAACAAAAGTACAAACAGAAAAGTCTCGTACATTGCTCTTCCATCTTACGAATTTTTGTTAACACTTTTGTTTTGTTATTGTCTAAAGATGTTCTCAACTCGACTTGCCCACTACTATTGCGAGCCACTGTATGCGTACATTCTTTGTTTTTATTAAAATTGTTAATTTGTATCTCATCACATGACTGATAATCAAGTACCTGTTGTTTCCATTCAACTACTGGTAAGTACTTACTCTTCATATCCACTACTGGGAAAAATCTAATAATTGTATAAGTTTGCTACCAAAACTCAGATATGCGCAAATATAGTATTGTAAGGTCTTACGCGAATGTCTTTGTAGTTCTTAGAAAATTGCGTTGAAGGGACTGTGAATCGGGCGTAATTGTTCAATTATATAGATCAGTCGAAAGTTAAACACCGGAGTAACATTAAATATTTTGTTTTTGGTAATAATTCACGATTTGAAAAAGTTCGAGGAAAAGTAACAAACAATACCGCTCGCAAAGAATTAATATTAATGCATACAAAGGCATTTTTTTGAGATTTTCCGATGATTGACCATGATGCCAAATATGGAACTCAAAAATATTTTTTTTTCTTTACATTTAGTTGTCTTAGTTTTTTAATTTTGCGAAAGCATTTCCGGACATACCAGTTGAAGTAGCAAGAAAAATATATATAATGAATACAGAAATCAATGAATGGGCGAACGACACGCCTAGTGCAAGAACATGCACGCATTGTACGATTTGTGCTGCTTTTTTTCCCTTTTTTCCTGAACAATCCCCATCATTCGGTGCGAGTATAAATATTACGTTTACTTACGTTAGTTGCTTATGTGTATCAGTGTTTCTAAGCTAAACCACTTTCCTGAGCATGTAGTTACTAACATCAAGCAAAAGCTGCACAATGTTGAAGTCGTCGACATCCGAAAATATATTAACTTTGTCGTTCCTTTTGTAACGCTCAGAAACAAGCGACAAAGTTTCAATTAGGTATGTGTATATATGTATATCGTCTTAGGCACCATAAAGCTTGTGGAAATGGATTTACGTCAGACAAAGTAAATGAAGCCGAAACTAAACACCTTTTTTATATATATATTATAAATAAATAAATATATACACGTAAATACTTTGTCCGTTTTCGCAGTCGTGCTTCGGGAATAGGCTGAGTTCGTTTGCGCCTTCCGCGATGACAACTAGAAAACAAACAAAATGTATGAAAACATTTTCATTAGCACACTCGTATATATGCTAAGATATGTAAACGTTAATCAAAGTTATATAAAAATATTTATACAATTGGTTTGAAATCAATTTGAAAAATTAAGTGGTGTTCATGTATACCTACTGTTTAGGACTGGTATCGCATGATTCGTCTCGTATATCGTTTTATATTGGTATCGTTTTCTGATTTGCTTGTTTTCAGTTTTGTGATTATTTTCTTAACTTTTCTCGCTTTTTTCTTGAACCGTTTATACTACTATACGATGCGTGCGTGTATGCTTTGTTTTTAACTTTTAATTTTTACATGATTTTATTAAAAAAGATCTACATGGCTACCACAAGTGCGTAGTTGTGAGAAAGTTATGTTCGCGCATCTGGTTTTACCAGATTTTTTTTTGCAGTTGCTATCAGAAACATACTCTACTCGAAGTCCTGTATGATGATTATTAGTGTTGCACCTTGTCATCCAATTACCTTATCTCTCTCTTCAGGCTCTCCGGCATACTGACATGTATTTTCAAGTCATCATTATACCCGTTTATCAGAGTTGAGCAAAATAATTGCATTTGTTTTTTGTTTTCATTTTCACGCACCTTCACATATAAAAAGACTTGCATTTTAAAATATCAAAAGTGAAATGATTGCAACGAACCTCTCTACTAATACATTGTTTTACCAAATTTTTAAATCATCATTTTCAGTCTTCCGTACGACTATGGTCATGTCACGATTGTTTATTGCCCAAACACTTATTGCTATTGCACTATTTGCTCTATTAGGAATTATATGAAACCATGATTCATGTCAATAAGTAAGATCAAGTAATCCATTGATTATCGTCAAGTACAAAGTATCTGAATGTCTGATAGATGTTGAACTTGTAGAAGAGGGCAGGGCGCAAGTTTCTTTTGATTTTTTGATTAAAATTGTTACAAAAACAATGGCCAAACGATATATTATTCAAACCATTGTCTGTCGCTTAGGGAGAATATGGATTTCCGTACAGCAAGTACACACACCTAGTCTTTTGAGGCCATCTACACATGGGTTCAATATTTTTGTTATCGCCATAAAAATGGAAGTCATGATTGAACAAACAATATTTCACCGATTGAAACCAGTATCAATTAGAAGGAATAATGTCTGCCGATAACAGCGTCGACGATAAAACATTCTAGGCTAGTGCTGCTATTTTGTTTAAGGCGAGCTTTTTGATAGATAGGGCCGCATTTTTCCATGCTGATAATTAGCTATATAATCATTTTTACCAGATTGCGCCCATAGCTCATCTCAGTTGTATCAGTTGTCATTCTTATTGCGGCCTTCTCTAATGATGCGTCCATTTCGTTAGAATGAATCATAATGCACCACATCTAGTCGACCCCTCCAAATGGAATCGTCATGAATACTAAACTTTATGATTGATGTAAAGGGTGCGTTATGGTTGTGGCATGGCTCTCGATGCCATGATGTGTCCCCCGTACATCTATCTATCCTTGCAGTTAAACAAGAAAAGTTAAGCATAAGCATTAAAGACAATAGACGAAAGACAGCCTTATATACCAACATAGTGGCGACCACTCTCACTCCCGGAAGGCAAAGCGTTATGGAGCGTAAATGTTCTTGATGGCCCTATCTAACGTGGCATCCTTTCGCTAATAAACCATATTCAGGAAGCAATAATTCTTACCATTTTGTATATTATGGACCAATTACTTACATGGCGCAATAAATTTCTCTAATGAAAACACGCAGTGGCAGAACAGTATAATGTTAGGCAGCAATGTCTAGCCACTTTATAATGTGCTCTCACCTATGCCTTCCCTATGGAAGATGCTTCATATGATTTTAAATATGGTATAAAAAAAAAAAAAAACGTACATTACTTAGTGCAGGATTTCAATATTCTCTTCCCTTACGACCTAACGCCAGTATTTGAAACGACAATGTTGTGATTCGTGGCAGATCAGATCGAAATTTATTTATTAGTTAGACCTTAAGCTAACAATTGTGGAGAAAGCCTTATAATTTTTAAGGACCCTTTAGTCAAACTGTCTCGCTTTTCTATTAACGTTCATCAAATTGCAGTACATTTCACAGCTCCGATATTAAAGGCGATACTTGCGAAAAGTGTTGTGGTGTTTACAACAAGAGAAAGCGATTTATGATGCAAAGAGCTAAGAAAACGTACGCGATTTGCGGGTGAAAGTAAAGCAAAGCCAGATGTAAGTGGTTTTGCCACGCCTAACGATCAAAATGTCTTTTTGTATCTAGCTTTAAATCATTGAGAAAAACTGATCTTAAGAAAGGGCTCGACAACTCAATGCCGCATTTTCGGATTTACAAAAACGCATTCAATCGAATTCCTAATCGCGAATCTCTGCGACGATGTAGCGAAGTCAAGCGAAATATATACGAAGCTCGGTCGGTCAATTTCATATTACGAACACTTGCTAAGCTTGCTTTAAATGAATGGGCACCGTATCAGTGACCATATCGGAAGATAGCGACACAAACTCTCTATCTCTCTCTGTCTCTAAGCAAAAAATAGGGGATTGGCCACAACAACCACACAATGCCCGATATTACAAATAAGTTTAATGCTACCGGCCAGTGTCGTTGTGTTCATCTTAACTTCAATCTTTGACATCTAAGCATACATCATATTGATGTCCAATTGTCCAGATGCTATGATTGGAATCGAAAGGTGTAACGCATGCTATACTCGGCTGTTTTCATTAATTTCTGTCGATTGTTTACAATTGATGAGCAAACGAGTTTAGCTAAACGTGTGGCGAGCACGTTAATCTTTGAAATCGCAGAAACCATTGTGAGCGCAAACGCACAATAATATATAAATTCAATAAAATGATATAAAGGGGAATGCTCTCGACCGACTACATTGTTGTTGTACAGATGGATGGGTCGTTGTAGTAAACAGTTCATAAATAGTTCATTTACAATATTATAATAATGTACATGAATATGTTATACCTGGCGCGCAGCCAGCTTCTGTGATGATGGCTACACTTTAAGTAGAAATTAAGTAAGTGTAAGTTGAAGAGCAAAAGTGCCTTATGGAGTGTTCAGTTGAAGAGTTTATGATGAATACGAGGAAGTAAGGAAGTAAGGATTTAAAAAATACCCCAGGACATGCTATTGCGTAGCGACACACTGTCTGCAGCACAAAAAAACAAAAGTTATATGTTGTAAGTTGAAGCTTCTACCCCATGTTCACCTTACCTACCTTAAAAACTAAGAGCAAGTAAAAAAGAATTTTTAATTTTCTTCGGAAGTTGGCCGCTTTTAATAAGACTTGAAAAGCAACCAAGAAAGTTATAATCGCATTCAAGGCGAATTTCAGATACCTTTCATCTTATAGCAGTGCATAAGAATTATATGAAATTTTCTTAGCTATGTGTTAGATATTTTAAGGCAATAAAAAAAAAAAAAAAAAAAAAAAAAAAAAAAAAAAAAAAAAAAAAAAAAAAAAAAAAAAAAAAAAAGATGAACGCCAGGACGATTAACTATTTTACATATACATAAAGAATCTGTACCTCAGAATCTAGATCTCAGTAATGCATAGCTTTGCGCGTTTCCAACAGCACAACGAATCTAGCATACTTTCGTTGCTCGAGGCAGAGTATGAAAACGAGAAACAAAAAACATAAAACATATTATCAAGGCAAACAAGTTTAATAGATAATTAACAATAATGGAAAAAGAAGAAAAGCAGATAATGAAAAAGAGATAATAGTTAATAAAGATTAGAACGAAGGAAAATAAAATATTAAAAACATTACCGTCGGCGACTTGAGCCTAATTTAAGGGTACGATAGGGTGCGCTACGTCATGGTAAGAAGTTCATGCACATTTTTGCGTATGAATTAATTGAATGAAAAGTGAATGCATTTTTCACATCCATTACGTGGATCAATACTTTTTATATCCTATTTTGCAAACAATTTGTCGTAAGAAGGAAATTTTGATCTGTCAGCGTCACTTTCAAACTTCAATAATTTCTGCATTTTATGAATATATTGTGGAATGATTTGCACATTCTAACGGGTTTCCTAACTGTTGTCTATAGGTTTTCTTGGAACTGGATTCAAGAAGACGACGAATGCACGTTTGACTTTTAAAGCTATTTAGCTTCTAATTTGATATCTAGCAATTCATCGCAGACAGACGAGCAAGACGTCACCCATCCACCCCCGGGTTAATATCGTAAACGTTTTATTTTTCTGCTTTAATGAGCTTTAATGTGCGCCTTGTAAGGGTAGGGATGTACTACTTTTACTATTACTTTGTTGTTTATAAAATCTGGTAGCAAATAAATGCATTTACTTGGACTCAGATTTTTATGCCAGCTGCTCTCTACTGAAAGGAGTTTTGCAAAAATTGAGACGAGACACTGGGATACCTAAAAGTGGGCAAAACATTTAATATTAAGCTAAATAAGTGATCGGGTATAAATAAATAAATTAATAACATTGAATTGGATGTGTGTGTGTGTGATTAGGAGGCGACAGCTCGGAAAACGTGCCCCCTAATTCAATTTCAAATTTAATTAATAATATATGAAAAAGTAACACTCGCCTTGGGTCGAATCTTTTCTTTTCTTTTCTTTTTCTGCATATTCCAGGCGCCAATGCTTTCAAAATCAATCTGTGGTCACAAACTGAGAACATACATACAAAAATAGGGATCAAGTTTCTATCTCAACATTTGCGATCATGGCATGTGTGATGGCAACCAAAAATGGACGGACACACATTTTTTTTTTTTTTTCTGTGACTAGCCTTTAGTTGGATGCCTCCTATACGCGTAGGCTTTATCAAGAGAGAAGTGCAGAAAGGCAGCAGAGTTTTTGTGAACGTTCGTCTTGAAAATGGAGACGTCAAGTACGGTGGAAAGATCATTGCTTGAAAGTTGTATGAGTTTGCAAACGTATTTTTGGAAACTCTTTCGTCCTATTAATAAGAACCCGAATACATGAAAATAATAAAAAACAAAAAAAAAAAAAAACCAAAATATCAGTTAATAACTACTAACTAGACCTACTAACGGTTTGGTCTCTTATTGATTATTATATATAAAAAAAATGCAACATTACTCAAAAGCCCTTAAAACACAATTGAAAATTAATTCGCATTTTCCCCTGAGCTCTTCCGGTAGGTATTAGGTAACAAGGTGCAACAAACGTAAGGAAAGTCAAAATTTTCTGGTCGTTCAAAGGCTCTCGCTTGCAAAAATTACTCCTTCTTCCCTCACTCTCACTCACTTTATCTATAAATATTTCTAATTACCATTATCAATAAATGTGGACAATGAGTGGTTGGTGTAAAATAGTCACTGAAAACTGGTTAGAAGCGAAGGAAAGCTGATTCTATGACTTGATTTTAAATTGTATTTAATAAAATATGTATATAAATAAAATCTATATATATATATATATATACCATAGAAATATCTGTGATCAGCATGAACTTAGTTAAGAATTTTAGGGTACCTATCGCAGTGTGGCGAGAGTATTCAAAATTCTTTTTATTTATTTATTTATTTATGGTCGTTGCGATCTAAAAGAATTTGAAGCTTCTTGATCAGTTTCGGGGTGAACACGTGTTAATTCGCCAAAATCGTACACAAAGTAATTGTCGAGAAAACGTTTAAAAGTGAATTGAATTGTTGATATGTACACTTGGGAGGTTATGTATATATATATATGTGCATGTATATAATGCCATATAGATATGTGTATTGTGTGCATGTGTGTGATATTTTGCAATATACTCTATACTGCATGACATACAGAGCTTAGTGCTATAGTTTTCTAGTTGTTTGGTGCTATTTAAGGCACAACTGAACTAACTGGCAGTTGTTTTAATTAAATTTGGTGTTGTTTAAACAGCACTTGTGAAGCACGTTAAGCTATGCTTGTATATCCATGTACGTTGGACGTCTATGTAGGTTCTATACACTATTATATTGAAGCTTTATATTGGAAGAAAACGGAAAATGACAAAGAGTGCAGAATTTGACGTTTGTTTGCCATGTAGCCACACTCTGAAAGTTTTAACCGTTTCAAGCTGGTTGAGCTTAATCCCATTAGTTTGAAATCAGCTATTTTGTGCAGTTGATGTTAAAGTTTTAGTTGCTCTTGCTGCTTTCTGTTTCTGTTTCTGTTTCTGTTTCTGTTTCGGTTTCTGTTTTTGTTTTTGTGTATTATTTTCACATTTCATTTTTTTCCTCTTTTTCCCATTTTCCAACAAATACTTCATATTATGCCTATACCGCAGTTATTTACTACTTACTTAGCTATTTGCATAGCAAAACTAGGCTGTGCTTCTTTTTCAGCCTATTTTATTTAGTATATAAGAAATAACATTGTTTTTGCACAGTGTTTTTTTTTGTTGTTGTTGTTTTTGTTTTTATTTTTGTAAGTAAGCGTCGTTTTATTAAATTCACTTGTAACCTTAGTTAACACCATTTTAGGTAAATGCCTCTTAAACTCTAAACTATGCCTTAAGAACTTTCAGGTTTCTGCGGACACTTATTATATATATTTTATAAATTAATAGTTTACCCCGATATTCAGGTTTCGAATGGCAGCTTCCTGGTCAGCCACCGCTTAACGACATAGAAACACAAATTAATGCCTACTTTGCCGAGTAATTGGGCAGACAGACAGAGAAATACGGATAGAGCATCTTTCGCTATCAATTTGCTTATCCTGGAAATACTCCTATGAAGTCTAACATACAATGCGAGATGGGCGTAAAAAAGAAATGCAAGAGAAAGATTATCGTGTTTTCTGAGAGAGTGAAGCTTTCATTACCTCAAGCGTTGTAGTTTCATCGTCCATGGGAGATCTTGAAGATCAGAATTGAATGCGTTTACTTAATTGCACGTAACACGGACGTAAACGTACTTTTGTTATAAGTAGCGTTGGTGTTAGGTGTCATTTGAAGTTCGAAGTATAAAGGTTAACATTTTTGACGATATTCTTTATTAGAGCATTTCGTCACTTGGGTACGGTTTGTGATTGTGTTGCTTAAAATTTGCGGCCCAACAAAAAAGTTGAGTTAATTCATAAATATCAACTTGCTACCGCTTTTGGCGATGAAGCACCATCCCTTTGCGTTGTGAAACGCTGGCATAATTAGTTGGATCGTGGCCGTCGTTCGTTCATTAGCGAAAGTTATGAAGGTGATCCAAAGTTACTGATAGTGCCAGAAAACACCGATGCTGTGGAAAAACTGATAAAGCAAGGTCGACATGTGACATACTGTAGGGATGAGGCAGCCTTAGGCATCGGTTCCACTATCATATGCAAAATATTACGCGATCCTTTTGTCATGAAAAAACTTTTTTGCTCTTTACACCTCACGTAATGCGCCAAAAACACCACAAAGATGATCGTGTCGATTGCTTGCTTAAATGCTTAAATGCTTAAATGCTTAAGATATGCAATGACGATGATAAAAAAGACGTATATAAGATCGGTACAAGTGAAGACTCGTGAATACATGCGCGTGAGACCGGAAATAATCAGCAGTCGAATCGAAATGGTTGTCCTTTTTTTTCGGAAAGGGCTCAAGTAGCAACGGTGCCTTCAGAGATATGCAAAACGATCAATTGTAAATGGTGCACAACCACTTACTTGTCGGAGATCTTTGGCGAAATAAAGAAAACAAGAAAACGCAATCGAACTATAAAAAGCACTATAAAAATCGAGCTCTTTATTCATCCACCGGACAATCCTTATTTAGCAGCTAATGTCTGCTTTTTATTACCGGAAGAAACCGTTGAAGCGCTCATAATCCGCGTCTTAAGCGGAATGGAAAAAAATGCTAAGAAATATAATTCGAACGTATGGAAAGGTCTGTAGATCACAAGGGAGAATATTTAAAAAAACACTACAACAATTTTTAATTGCAACTTCGCCCAGGTATAAGGCATTTTGAAGAACAAGAATACATTTTTTTTTGTTGTTGCCAGAAGCCGACAAATAAATTCGATTTAATTCCTTTCTCAGCCGGTCGTGGTTCCTCAGTGAAACCAGTGGAGAAAGCTTATCTCGTGCTTCTTCAAAAACCGGCGAAGAGACCAACCTTTTGCAGAACCATGCTTGTATTTTCTCTTACATCTCAAAACTGATCTGGTCGCACTCAAGTCGCACTCGGGTATTTAGGGAAAATTTGGGGAAAGATCTTATGAGACTTGGATTGAATATTAAAACACTAACCGCTACCTGCGCTATACAACACTTCTTAGGTAATCCTTACCTTACTAATCTCGGTAAAATCTATATGTTTTGTACCTACCTATCTGCTTCTACCTATGAATATGTGCTTCTGTCATATGTATATGCAAGCAAAAAAAATGAAAAAAAAAAAAGAAATTAATTGAAAATGCATTTTATTAAAAATTGCTGAGATATTATGTGAGCTGGAAAAAAAAAAACAGAAAAAAGAAAAAAATTATTAATAAAGCTGTTTAGGCGTCTCATACAAGTTTCTACAGTTTCTCATTCATTCAATCGCAAACATTTGTTTTTCTGCTAACAAATATGATGTAATTCGAAAATTTTCAAAAAATTATATCGGGCAATGAGTACATTGTGGCACTAGGATGACGAAATAAAAAATGAAAATCGATTTGCTTCCTCACTTTGTTGCCTTACTTTCTGATCAAAGAAGAGCTAAAAAAGGGGGTAGAGAGCAGTACATCAAATCTTCTTTCATGCCAAGTCAAGTTACTAACAATTTGTACAAAATCTTATATTAGACCCCAAATTGAAAATAATCAGATATTTAATAATAAAATTTATTCCACTGCTTTCTACTCTCTGATAATTTGACTATTTTTCAAATGTTTTTTTTTTTTTTTTTTGTTTTTTTTTTTAATCCATCGGGTACGCATACGCTGCATAATATACCGTTGGGAGAAGGCAATGTCAACGTCGCCATAGGAGAATAATCATATCAATCAACAACTATAGCAAGTATAATGAGTTTGTCAAAGTTTTTCAACTCCTATACACACAAACGCTGATTGAGTCAAGCTAAAAAAAGAAAACGAAAACGAAAACGAAAACAACAACAAATGGTTAGCGTTGACACTCCTTTCCCCTTTGTATGCATATCACCAAAATATGATGACACAGTATATATATTCTTGATCAGAATCGAATTGTGAATTGATTTAAGCATGTTCGTCTGTCCGTCTGTATAATGTCCGTTGTAAATATTCGCCTGGTCGCGAAAAATGAAGCTATCGACTTCAAATATGGCAAAAATATTGAAAGCTCTTGCACGCAGTTGGGTATTGAAGATGGGTCAAATCGGTCAAATCGGTCGAAGGACACGCTCACAGCACTACTTAAACTGAGAACACCTCTGTCTTTCAAAAGGAATAAGAAACTGCTTTTTTGCTTATCACCCCTAAATTATAGCAGATAAATGTATAAAAATTTGAACGTATAGTTTACGGGCGATGCTATAGTACCTCTATAAAAATGGGAAAAAATTTATCACACCCATCCAATATTATAGCGTATCGAAATTTAACTTTTTGTTTCAATACCTTCATAACGCACAGACGCAAGCTTTAAAAACCTCATAAAGTATATAAATTCCTAGCCAGTTGCAAAATTTAGAATTTGGAACCTAAACCGTATCCGTCTGCCCAACTGTGCAGTGCCTATGGTAGATATTCTCCCGTTAGCGAAAATAAAGATATCGCTTACAAGTTCGCAAAAGAATTGGGAAGTGACTTAAGTTTTCAAAAGCCATGCCTATCACACTCACGGATTGTAAAATCGCAGAAAACTGAAAAGTGTGATTAGCAAAAACAAAGGCTTCGCATACATGTATACAATATAATGGGCGACGGAGTAAACTCAACTTCCATGCGATTATATTTTATGGGACGACAAACCTATAGAGGAAACGTTGTACCTGATATTTTTTATACGCGCCTTTAAACTGACCATTTCCCGTTACCATACGCATGAATATGTAGTGGAGGAATCGCTATTTCGGCGGTTTAAAATTTGTCTAAAATGTCCAAACATTGATTGAATTTGGAAGGAGGCGTCGTTATTAGCCTACTATAGATAAAGAAATTGCTGCTACTATTACACTTAAGTCTCTTTTTACACGATGGATATGTTCGAAAAAAAAGTCGTGTAGAAAAAGTCGTGCAAAAAAGATATTGGCTAAATGAAAAACTGTAAATTAATTACATCAAGAAATTCTTGTTAGAGTTCACTTAAGAATTTATTTCGCCCTTCCACATGTGCGAACACACATGCATCACGTAATTACACAGATGGACAGACATGGCTAAATCAAGTCAGAATTTTGCCCTGATCAAGGATATACATACATTGTAGGGCCTCTGAAATTTCCTTTTGCGTGTTACATACATTATGGGAAAAAACAAAATGAGTATAGTGCCGATAATCTTACAGTGATGGGTATAAAAATAAAATATAGTTTGAAAAAACAAACTAAATTGCGTAAACGTCTTTACTCTATGCATAATCCGGGGAATCCCAGCCATATACGTATATAATCGACATAATCTAATTAAACTGTCAAAAATTGGAGGAGAGGATTGAGAATGAAAAATATTTATAAAAAAAATTCTTAAAGAATCTAAAATCGTGTTAAAACAAAACAATTCGTGTAAAAAAAGAATATTGTTTTTCTTGTTACCTGTTTTCCTGTGTGTGAGATCAAATGTCGTGTAAATAAAACTCGGGAACAAGGAGAACCACGTGTATTATTATTATGATAATTTATTTAGACCAAAGAAATACATTCTAGGGCTAAGAGTAGGATGAAGACTATCTGCTCTTCTTTTTTTTGTCAATTGACATGAGTGTGCAGCACGTACCATACGATTCTCATGTTCATGTCAATATTGATTTTCGCGCGATTGACGATTGTTTGAATAAAAAATTTCAATTTTCCAACAAAAAATAAAGAAAAAAGAAATCTATCTTGAAATTAATTTATTAATGCAATTATTGCATTTGCCTCCGCGCAAACACACACACACACATTCACATTTCACTCGAAAATGTTGCTTTGAAGATTTTGCGAAAAATCCGTGTAAAAGAAGTTGGAGATTTCGTGTTTGACGTGAAAAACGCGTATAAACTTTTCAAATGTGTCGCTTGGTAAAAAATCACCTCGGAGGGTTTATCTTAGAGCTTTCTTACTGGACGTCTTTGCTTCGTCCACGCAATTGACGCAATTGACGCAATTGCACGTGTAGCGTAATGACTGGGAATAAGTAAAAAAGAATTATATAATTTTAGTATCAAAATCTTCGTTACATGTCTCCTAATATTTTAACCGGGGCATTGAGTCCTTTGGAATCGCTATCAGTTTCATATAACTCAATATGAACGTACCGATGAGACGTCGTTATGTATTAGTATAGAAAAATTAATAATGCGTGCATGCACTCCTTTGGAGAAGAAGTTGGAATTTCGCTAAAAATTAATGACTTAAAGTTAATGAGTTTATTCCCCTCTAGAAAAAGCTAAAAGCATCTATTAAGCCAATCAAAAAAAATTAATTTCTTGAAAAGTGCATCGTGTCTTCCCTTCTAATACGCATAGCGGATAATTTACTTACTTTAAAGTAGTTGTCGAAGTCCTAGCAGATGCCATTCCGATTGGCCCATTGATCCGCTTACACTGAGCGAAGAAATACTAAATTCGCTCATTGCAGAGTAAAGTTAGTGAGTGGCCTTGCGATGCTCCTCCCAACGACGTAACGCACGTAATATTCTTACAAAGTGTTCGCGTTCTAAGCTGCACTAATAGTGATATTGATGACAAGTTCATGTTTTACTGTTACAGCGGTCGAAAGTTGAATAAAGCTTTACATATAGACGGGGATCGTGTATGCATAAATTAGTGCTAATTGACTTATTGATAATAACATCATTGTGATCGCAGCAGTTTATTAGAATCTAATCAGTCAGTCAGTTATATAAAAATTAAGTCTCTTAAATCAATATCAAAAATTGTATAATAAAATCATTATCATCGTCACTATCAACTCTGGCGACGGACGAGACTCCCCTCTACCAATTGTAAATGCGGTGATTATTGTCATTGCAAATAGATAAATGCACGAAACGTAAGCGATGGCTGGCTGGAGTTGTTTTCAAAACTTGTTATTACAATTATACCATCGAAGTAGGCTGACATACTTGTTGGTTATTCCGTTTGTGACGAATAAATTGCAATCGGGCCAGTGATCTAAGAATGTAAGAATGTATGTGTTTCATTTTTCTGAAAATTCCTAATATTCTCCAAGTTTTCTCCTGCAACACACAGTTGAGAAATTGAAAAATCTTGACAATATTTTTTTTTTTCCCCTCAATAATTCGCCGCAATCCATTACAACCAATTGAGACATAAACTGCGATTCTCATTTATTTAAGGCGGTTTATTTAGGTGTCTGAAGTTTCGTTGCAATTCGAATGTAACTTTTTCTTGTTTTTTGTTCTTGTTATTACAATTACGATAAGCAATTATATAGTGGTGTTAAAAAAAAAACAAGTATTAAAGCATGTGGTTTTTTTTTTTTTTTTTCTTTTATATGTTACTCTCTCTGTTACATGCATATTTGATTTTGCTGTACTATGGGATATTATGGGATTTTTTGCATTGGATTTTATTTTAATTTTTATCTCTAATTTTCATGCATAGTGGGCTTCAAATTGTATCATAACATAACCAGTGCGAGTAAGTTCAGCCACTTAAGAGAGGCAAAAATTCTTATATTCATCCGTAATGACATGGGCATGTTAGCCCAAATGTAGCAAGAACACGCTTCAAAGCTACATCCGTGCTATCTTAGGTCTTCTTACTCACTATTCGAATTCTTAAGGCTACAAATCACACACACACACATACAGTTGTTAGATTTTTCTCAGTTATTGTCCTAGAATAAACCTTAAAAGTTATCGAGATCCCGTTGCAAACACAGAATCACAACGAGCAACTACAACATCCCCCCTCGATAGCTATTTTCTATAAGCTTGTCGTCTAAAATGCTCTCAGTCCAAAGTTGACGAATGCAGGCAACGTCGTTTTCTGTACAATTCTTTCTTTGTGACTTTTTGTCACGTCTGCCCCAAGGCGAATTGCCGACATCTCATCATTTTAAATCGGCCCATTATAATAATCATCATTCGCAGATCAGAGTCGAGGCTCTCGCCGTTACCATCCCGAAGAAAGAGAGAGAGAGAGAGAGAGAGAGCGGTGCGGCGGATAGCAAATGAATGTCTCTCTTATAAGTTATGAACAAGTTGCAGCAGTTTTCTGTATTCTCGACCTTGTGAGGTGTGTCACAAAGGAAGGGCCAAATCTATTATACCGATTCCTAATTCTTTGGCGATGAGTGTAAATGCCGTAAATGCAGAACAGTTTTGTTTAACAAAACTTTTCCAACGTTGGCCTGTAATAAAAAAAAAAAAAAAAAAAAAAAAAATAAATAAAAAGAAGAAGAGAAAAAGAAAAGGTAAAAAAACAGAAAAGAATTACAATCTGAGCAATAACAACAATAATAAACACAATTAAAGGTATCGGCAAACGAATGCTTCTTCTTGAAAACGCAACAAAGCCAAAGTTTGCTAAACAAACAATATTTCATTCATAATGCTTGTAATGATGTACAAGTACTGCAGCGTGGATGGAATTAAAAGCAAAAGTGTCTTTATAGTGAATCGAAGAAAGAACAAAATTAATTGTCTTTGAGGGAGTTTTTAGATAATTCTAATCTCAAGCCA
Source organism: Glossina austeni (assembly GCA_000688735.1). Classification (NCBI taxonomy): domain Eukaryota; kingdom Metazoa; phylum Arthropoda; class Insecta; order Diptera; family Glossinidae; genus Glossina; species Glossina austeni. The sequence goes on along the minus strand of KK502410.1, from coordinate 2,703,724 downwards.
AATATCAAGAAAGTCTACTTTAATAAGTTTTTTCTCCTAAGACTCCCTTAAGGGATGGATGTCTTATTATTGTCTTATTGTCTTGTTGTTTATCTTCCTTTCAGTAAAAATAGCTCTGTTTTCCTAAATTTGTGAACACATACATGAACGCACAGAGTATAAACATTTTTTCAGATTCTTTTTAGGGTTGAAATGGAGGTGTGGCAAATCTCGCAACTCGACTATTTTTTTGTTTTTTCGCTCACTACATGTGCTGTATTCAGCGAAACAAATCAAAAGGTTTTTTTTTTTTTTTTTTTTTTTTTTTTTTTTTTTTAACTTTGAATACTTTGACTTAACCACCCTATGTACACTCAATTTTTCACTTCATCTAGAACCTACTCTCTAATTAATAATTTCAAACAATGTTATGACTACTCGAGGTGGATATAGGAGGCGGTGTAAGAAATATGACGTTGTCATATAGCTCGCACATAGAAGTACAAAGGGTTCAAAAAAAAAAAAGAAGAAAAATTACGCCGATTCGAATTTTTTTCTTTTTAACTCGTTTAAAAATCAGTTACAAAGTCGACAAGTTTTAATTATCGTGTTCAGTAAAGGGAGGTGGTGCCGAATACCGGATATACCGAAGCAGCCATCTCTTCGCGGTCCTCCTAGACGATAGGCAAAAGACTATTGCCTAAGGAGACTTTAAGATTCAAACTATCTATAATCTGTCAACAGGTTTCTTCTCCCATTAGAGTGCAAGGGGTACAATGGAGGATGTTGTCTTTATAATGATTACTTCTTCACGCTAAGAGCCCTCTGCCATGGAGAGAATGCAAACGCAATTGAAGGGTGACCAACTAGTTTCTATTATACCGCAAATTAGCAGCCGCTGGGAGAATACGGTAGCCCACGCTATGTTAATGTCTTTCTGTCGTAGTATTGTTGGAAGAAGGGTATGGCGAGTCTAAAGGCAAGGCTGACTACGGTGGTCTAAAGCGTTTGCTGAGCGATTTATAAATTAACTTACATCACCACGGGGATCAGAACGCCCACTCGCATCTAAGTCGCACTTAGGAGAGTCTCGTGAAATTTCATTGCTTGGCGGATGCCGACACAGAAGCGAGAGGGAATTCTCAATGCTGGGTGCGGTCTTTTGAGGAGTATGAGTGCAGTAGCTCCAAAAAGGCGGCAGCTATAACTACTGAGGTGCCAGATAGGCCCTGAACATTCCTCAGAATGAAGATCAAATAAACCGCTGTATCCGCGGACATCGTGAGGCAAATAATCGCGTTACGCCAGTGCTCACTAACAAATCGTATTCGGAAGTTTTACTTGAAATTGTACGGTAGACTGAAAAAAATTTCCGGAGAAAGAAAGACATTGGTTTGCCAGCGATCCAATCGTCGACCCATTTTCGCACATCTTCAGCATTTCGAAGCCGCCCGCCCGCCCGCCAGGCTGTGCTGTATCGATCTGAACAAGTGGCAATCAGAAGGCACTACTATGTCTGGTGAGCACGCTGCTTGCGATAGAATTTTTCATTCGAGATGCATCCTTGACAACTGTTCCAACGTGCGGTCGAGCATTGTCACGGAGTTCGGAGGACGACTTTGCGCCTGTTAACCGCTATTGCTGCTTTTTTTTGCAACAATAGATCGTTCAGTTTAGTCAATTAACGTCGGCAGACATCTGTAGTAAGAGTTTTTTTCGATTTTAGCCGTCCGTAATACACTACGCCTGACCTACTGACTCCGCCAGTTCGTGCCGAAAAACTATATGGTCATGAATATTCCGCTTCGGTGTCGATGTGGATGGGTCTGGGATCGACTAACCCATGACTGTTCGCGCTTGGAATAGTGTGAATAGGTTTCCTTTTCATCGGCAGTCACAAAACGGTATAAAATCTCGTGTTTTAGCCTGAAATCCAATGAAACCGCGGTCGAAATGGTGTTTTCATTCAATTCGTACGACAGTCATTTCCCCCTCCCCTTTTGGGATCTTGGAAAATAGTTGATTCATCAACTGCTAAGCTGCTGTTCGAAAGTTCTTTGCGAGTTTGGGCTGAGTTCTCGTCCAATAAGTCTTGCAATTCGTGCATGTCTTTGAACTTTTTTAGTTCTCCGGGCCACTTTTAAATCGTCGCAACGAAAACCGACAATTGGGATACGATGGAGCAGCATCACGCAGCAGCAAGCTTCTCAAGGTGTTTAATAAGCTTCGACAGCAGATTTCTTCAAAGCAAACAATAAAAGTAACATGAATGTAGAAAATGCAATTTTGAGCCTTCGATGATTAGCGTCTGTGTACACCGAATAACGCAATGCTAACTGGAAAATTGTTATTGTATTCTATGTTAGTATATGTAAGGAAAGACGAAAATCATCGAATTTAACGATCATTTTCACCAATGGGTGTCGCTATTATACATTTTTATATATAATACAGATACATATATATATATATATATATAATATTATGATCAAAAAGTAAGACCAATATTCAAGCTAAATTTCACGGATATATATAGAGTATCAAAAGTATTTTTTTTTTCGAAATTAGTAGCACTGTGGCACATGTCCATGTGAAATTTCACAATTAGTGATATTGCTGAGCGAAGAAGAGGCATTGAATTTTGTTTCCGAAATGAAATTAGATGGAGAGTTGGATCTACGCAATCGAGCGAATATCGTGGAAAGGATGGGTCAAGACCGGAAATATCGAGCCAAAGTCACTCAAAAATCACAGTGATGTGAACAGTTTCGTTCGAATATTTGTGGTGTTTGGCGGGGCGCTACGAATACCTTTAGCCTGGCCAAACTGTTAACAAGGAACGTTATTTTAGTTTGAAGTTACTTTAGTTTACATTCGACGCAGCACGAATTTTGAACACGAAAATATTTAGGTTCGTCTTACTTTTCAGATATGGTAGTGTGAGTAGTAGTAGTTCAGGTGAATAGTTAGCGAAAATCGAATATATTTCACTGATCTAATTACGCATCTCTTGCGGATAAAGGTGTAGTTTCTGATCGCTCGTAATTTTGGGTAATTTAAACCGAAACCCTTAAGGATAATTTGCGATATTCGAACTGTATTTTGCACAGAAATACTTTCCCGATCTTTTCCTTTTACTTGACTTTCACGTTTTGTTTACTTTTCGTCCTTTCTCTTCTCTTGTTGGTGGTCCGTACATGCTTCGTTCCTCAGGAAGTCAGAAGATGTCATTATTTATTAATCAATGGATGGGAAATGTTCGACCAAAATCGAATATATATATAGATTGTGTTGTATGTCAATTTTATGTCTTGCTGGTGTCGATGTTTTCTTTTCTTTTCTTTTCTTTTCTTTTCTTTTCTTTTCTTTCATTTTAATATATACTTGGACGTAACGCAACCGGAAAAGGAAGTTGTACGACTCTTAACGCAATGATTCCCTCTGAAGTTTTCGGTTTCTATTCATAACAGCTGTTTGTCTATTTTACAAAACGTATGAATTTGCTGTGTAAGGCTTTAGTGCGCAAGTACTTCATCTCCTCAATTTCGATTGCTCTCTGCGAAGCGAACGTACGAGACAATATCTAACCGTAGCAACTAATAAATAGACAATATTTTATGGCTCCCCGCATATTTGTATTAAGAGCAACACTAAAACGAGAAACGAAAAACGAAAAACAAAAATTAAAAACAAAAAAAAAAAACAACGTTCTTTTGCGGTTGGGTATTATTATGCATATACTGTTGTGTATAATGTCAGTCTTAAAAACGCATTTGAAGCGTAAAATTGCACGCGCGTTCTAATTTTATTTGTATTAATTACACCGACTTATTAAGTTCGCACAATGAATAAAAAATCAAATAAAAAATAAATATAAAAATAAAAAAAAACAAATTTAGAAATAACTCATGAGAGCTGAATATATGTTAAACTTCACGTGCTACAAATCTTATTAAATTGCAATCATGAAATCTTGCTAAGGTGAACTGTGCGGCAAGCTTTTTAAAATAGAAATTCGGGTAAAATATAATTAATAAAAAGGCGAAAAAGTGTCCATTGTGCTAAAGTGAAGATTGTGCTAAAAATGGCACTCGCGGTTATTGGCCATTAAGAGCGGAGAATGCATTACCGCTGCCCTAAATTAATTCAGTTAATATAAACAAAATATTCATGAATTATCCGTACTCGTATCCGTACTCGTATCCGTACTCGTACTCGTACTCGTACTCGTCGTACTCATGCTCATGCATACATATCGCAAAATATTTACTTATCTCTGAACTAATAATAACGTTATAAACAATTTGGAAGCTTGTTCAGGTTTGTTTACTTTATCACGGCAAGTAAGTTATGCGTGTAAAAGTGTTTGTGCCTTTTACTACTTTTTTCTTTTCTCTTTTCTATATTTTTTTTTTTTTTTTTTTTTTTTTTTTTGCACTTGAAAACAATTGATTTGTTTTTTTATTTACTTAAGTATATTGAAAGTATTTTAATTTTTGATAAAATTAATCTCTAACCATAGTTTTAATCAAATATTACGTAACTGAAAAGGTAAATATTTGCCAAGAACTTCAATTTGATGACTTTTATAATCACTCGATTTGCGTAACCATTGTCTGTTTGAAGATAAATAAGTATTTTAATGAAACCATCAACTTGTTCGAGACGACTTCTTCGACAATCGGTCGTTCAAGTTTGCGAGGATATTTTTCACAATGTTTGAATTCGCCAGGTGACTGACATACTCTCTTAATTTGAGATAAGAAATGTTCATTCTATAGTTTAATACGATCCGGAATTAGGCTCGAGTAATAGTAGAGAACAACGTAGAATAAATCGAGCGATTACGTGAGTACGCGTCAAACCCCAGATAAACGCACGCATGCATTTCAATAGCAATAATAATAATAATAATAATAAGAAGAAGAAGAAGAAGAAGAAAAAGAAGGAGAAAAGATAGCTAAATTTTTATCGGGAAAGGCGATACGGGGCGAATATTACGATAATTTAAACGATTATATCCTTTTTTTTGCTTTCACTTCTTAATATTCAACGCGATAGATTCTTTCATTCAAAGTTTAGTCCAAGCTGGCAAGCTGGCTGGTTCAAAGTAAACCTGACAGGTATTTATTGTTGTAGTATGTATGTAATATAGAACATGTTAGAATATATATATATATATATATATATATCTTCATCCTAGGATAGATTAAAGAAAACAAGAAACTTACTTACTTTCCGGGTCTGCAATCTTGGATAGGCATGGCTGACTATTTCCATTTTTGTAGAATATATTGTAGAAAGCAGAGGTTTTTTTTTCCAGTTTACGGGCCGAGATAGTGTTCTCCATAGATATTGCGCCAATGGCTGGACGAACAGACGGACATGCTTACGTGCATTCCGAATTTGATTCTACTCAAGAATGTACATAATTTACGGGGTTTTTGAAGCTTTCTCCTGGACATTGTAAAGCAATAACATTGTTCGGCAATAAAAATGAAATTTTAATACATCATAATGTTGGGTGGGCGTGGCTTATCTATTCCATTTTTGTGCATGTCCGCCATCCAGATATGTATGCAAATTTTTATAATTTTTTATGTTGCAGTTTGTGAGTAATGAGCAAAAACCACTTATTTGTTCGTTTTGAAGAGAGAAGCGCACTCAGTTGATGCGGTGTTTTCGAGGTACCTGTCAACTGATCCCCGGGCAAGAATTGACAATGTTTCTGATAAATTTGCATTCCCTTGCATATATAAATGTTCTTCCAAAAGTCCGTCCTATGGCCATATAACGTGTAGCGCAACCACTTCGTAGGATGACATATAGACATCGGCGCTATTGGTGAATCCGTATGGCTTTGTGTGAAATGTGTGAAAATTTCGTGACATTCCGACGAGTTGTAAACTACTAATTACAGTTATTTTAATGATACCGATGGTTTTGGTCGCTTTGCACGGTTTTCGACAGTTGTTGTCAACTCGACTGACTGCTGATTTGACTGTGAAGTGCGTGCAGCGGCGGACCAAAATATTGCATGGAAAAGACCTTTTTATTCCATCCAAAACAACGCCAAATGCCAAGTGTCATCAACATATTGCTGTCAGAAGTGAGCGAACGCGATGAACAGAACAGGTGAGTACACTGCCTTTTGGTATCATCATCAAGGTGCCGGCTATCTTATGCAAGTCCACTTTTCGGAATTCCAAAACGATTTTGTGAACTTTCTTATGCTTTCTGAAACGACTGCGGAATTCTGACAGCCAAACCTGTCAGCATCACGACTTTGATTAAAATCAACAAATCGCCCACAAATCGGTTTTTTCATAAAATCTTTCAAGGCAAGACTGGCTGGCTGCAAAATGCTGCGCTTTATCAAAAAGCGAAATTCAAATTTTTTGATTCTTTCGAAAATTGCAGACCACAAAAAAGAGCCACAAAAACAACTGCAACTTGTAAGCTAATCGGTCGGAATGTCATGAAATTTTGATACATTTCGTTAGAAGTTCGGCACTATCGCGAAGTGATAAGGATTCGTCCGTCCATTCATCATCATGTCAGTTGACATCTATGCGTCATCCTATGTTGCATTTTTATTTTGTATTTTCGAATGAAAATTGAAATCATCAAAATAATGAATTGATATAAAAAATTTACTTTCACTACTTTCTAGTTTTGACTAAGCGCGTCCATTTTTCGTATTCCCCGCGCGTACACATATCGCGGCGCCCATGTGGGCGACAAGAAGCTTTCATTTTTGATATATTGTAACGAAGACAGATGAAATAGCCGGTCCTGTCTGGCTATAATGTTTTGACACTCCCTCGGATTCTAGATGCAGCAACTGCTTGGATGGATGGTGCGGTGCTTCGCTAAATGCGAAGCATCGTTGTTCTGATTTGTGTTCCAAAATGCAAATTATTCGAAAACTGTGCAAATCCTTTTTTTTGACAATGTGGTGAAATAGTTCTTCCTGAAAGCAAACAAACTGACAGGAAGATTATAAAGAAATTTCGTTAAAAAAGGAAAAGAATTTAGAGTTTTTTTGCGCAGCCTTTTCATACAAAAATTTTAAAAATCGAGCAACATGCACACAATACATTTATGGCATTATGGCGTAACAATAACGCTACATGCTGCTCAAAATGCATGCTAAAGTAAACTGTGCTGTTCATGTATCTGTGAGGAGGTTCATTCGGATCAGTGGTTTTCGATGATACGATTGCTATACCTGTGCGGAATCAATTGCTACAATTGTTCCCTTGACTGTGTATTACATTTTGAGGTGTAGTGTATAGTGGTGCGTATTTTTGTTTTTGTTTTTGTTTTTTTTTTTGCTCAAAAAGGGTAATATTTCACCTTTTCCTTTTCACTTTTTTACGCACTCTTCACTTAGTTTTGGCAGATGACTATCAACGGAATTCATAGGTACTATAAATCTGCTCAAATCTGTTCAACTGCTCTTGACACAAATGCTTCGCTCAATAAAATTGTGTAATTAGTATTCAGGCTGTTCTGGCAAGAATCGTAAGTGAGAAAATTTGAAGTTGAATTAAGTAAGAAAGTTATATTCGGTGGTGGCCGAATATCGCATACCCACTACATAAACTTTTGCTCCACTTAAGCTTTTAATGTCCAATTTTTTTTTTTTAAACGCCCCAAGACTTTATGTATTAAACGTCCACCGTCATCAAATTATAACTAAGACACACTTTATTGCATTCTAGTCGTCAAGTCCTTTCATTTGATACCTATATCGAGGGTATTTTAAAGGCGACATTTATCCACTAAGTCGTCACGTCGGCCGTAATTAATTTAGATTCAATATCCTTAGCTTCTCGCATTCTACTCTCCAAGTCCGTATATGTAACATCCATAATTTGGAACAAATGCACTTAGCTTTTCTAGCTTTTCGCTTTCTGCTCTCCATGTTCTTTTATTTGCTATCTATATCGCTGGTGTTATCGTTGGTGGTGACCCATTTCTAGGCACATAATATATCTTCAGTTGACGTAGCTGCAAAATAGTTTTAAAATAGTTTTTGTCTTGTTTGCCTTGCCTTGTGATAGATAAATAAGCATAAAAAGTCGAAAAAAATAAAATTTAATCATATGTAAGATTTTGTGGGCATGGCCGATCCTTCCTTTCGATTCCTTTTTGCATGCAAAGTGGAGAGTGTTTCGTTAAAGTAAATGTGGAAATTTTCAGCTTTCTAGCTTTCATAATTTCTGAGTGACGAGCAAAAACCCACAAAATTGTTGTTAGGAAAAACGGAGTCGCGTTCATTATACGCTCACCACTGCGGGCTTCTGTTCTGACCGATTTGTTCTATTTTCAGTATGAGCATGCGTGCGGATACTTGCAATGTTTCGACCACATTTGAAGTCGATATTTTTGTTTTTGCGACCAGGAGAGTACCCTCAACACACACCCTACAGACGGACAGATATAGCCTAATCGATTCAGAATTTCACATTGATCAAGAATGTATATACTTTGTAGGGTTTCTGAAGCTGCCTTTAGCGAACTTACATGCATAAATTATGAAAAAAAAAAAAAAAAACAAGATCAGTATACCCCCACCGTACAGTGGTGGGTATGAAAAATTACGTTCGAGTTGATATTTTCCATAATATAATGTTCTTACGTGACTATTAAAGAGTAGTGAAAGTTTTTGCTAAGCCTTTGGTTTTAATATCTGGAATATATACTCACGGTGGAGTTTTAAACATTTTAAGTTTAAGGTTTGATGAAAGCCTAGGATGCGATCCAATAAACCTTTGAATTAAGCTTTGTGTCAACCTTTACTTACCACTGCACCTCATCAATATGTCGCAATAGAATTTTTCTACATTTTGCCCAAACATAATTTTATTATTGACATTTTTATGCTTTATATAATTTTTGATACAAGGGTATGTTATGTTATGTTATGTGTTGTGCGGATATATGCACCACACAAAAGAACTTGCACTGAGAATCATTTCCTGCCGTTCTGATTTTAGCCTGTCTATCCGTCCGTCCATTTGTAAATTCTGGGCTTTTGAATCCAAGCCACAGACAATAATTTGTGAAATATTTTGATGAAACTCGGTGCAAGGACAAACGCTCTTCAACATGATTCGGATCGAGTCATTTTTTAGCCTGTCTATCCGTCCGTCCATTTGTAAATTCTGGGCTTTTGAATCCAAGCCACAGACAATAATTTGTGAAATATTTTGATGAAACTCGGTGCAAGGGCAAACGCTCTTCAACATGATTCGGATCGAGTCATTTTTTCCACCATTTCCCATATAAAGCGTCATTTTGAAAAGTCGCTGGGTGATGCAGGGTGTTTAGTATTCGACCATGATCCATTATAGCGCTTTTATTTCTTTTCTCACATTTTTCTATAGAAATGTGTGTGTGTGTGTTTTTTTTTTTTTCAATTTTCATGAGAAGGCTGATTAGGAAAGTTGTTGCTTTATTTTTGAAGTATACAAGAATAAAAAGCCATTTGTCTAGGTTTCTGTCAAATTGTTAAGAAATTGACTTTTGTTTATTTTTATTTTCTTTTCTGTTAAATTGAGTAAGTAGTTCAACGTTTAATCAATTTGTTCTTTTAATTCAGCATTTTTATCTACGTTTCTTCGTATCGCACATACTTTTGACAAGAAATTCTATGTATGCACATATAGTTTTATTTATTCCGTCTAAAAATTAATTGGAAATTCATTTTGGGTTTTAAAATGCAGCCAGTTTTTCCAAGTACTTCCTTCTTCGTTCGTCCTTTATCTGTAGTCCTATTACCTATGAGATTATCGGCGTAAGCTTTTATAAGCTTTTCAAAAAAAAGAAAACAATTAATTATATGCCCAAATATATAGCGAATAGTGAACATACACCACATAGGGGGAATGCGGGAAAACTGAAGGAAAGCGCGTTGATGGTAAGGAAATGAGCGAGATAGCCGCTACGACATTTCGGCACCGCAATACGGACGGTCCCGAATTTTTTTGAAACACTCTGAAAAATATAGTTGCATTAAGGTCAGTAGAGGCGTCCCGGCCGTAGATCAAGGGATTAAGCGGATTATTCGACATTTAGTAACTAATGAACAGCATGAGACAGCATGCTGTAGCGCAACTTCCGAACGACGATATAGATCTTAGATATGAACATAAAAAAATTGCCAGACCACGTTTAACCCTACAGTCTACAAAAATGCCGGCATTGCATTTGGGGCCAAATGCCGCAATTTTAGGAGAAAGATTTCGAAAATTTTTATATTTAATGATGACGAAAAGTTCGATTTCGACGGAAGCGCCACCATGATGATGGATCTCTTACAGTACGAGCTAGATTTGCAGAACGGGGAAAGTCAAATGTATTGATTGTAGCCAGAAAAATGTACCCGGAGGCATATGTTGACTTGTTAGAGAACAATTTAATGCGTTCTCCTCGCGAGTTATATGATGATGAGTGGACGTTGCAACAAGGCAACGCTCTCATCCATATCGCACGATTTACAAAGCGACTCTTTTCAATCACACAATCTACCATGACTAGAGCGGCCAGCCATGAGCTTCGACTTCAATCCAATTGAGGACCTCGCGGGAGTACTTTCCGCCAAGATATTTACGAAGTGCAAACAATATTTTGTGCTTAGGGAACTTATACTTGATATATATTGTCGGAATGGGAGAACATGGAGAAACTTTGTCGATTCTTCTCCAAGCAGACAACAATAACAACTCATTCATAAGGGCAACCAACACAATATCATATGAATTAAATAATATGAGGGTTTAACAATAGGAATTATTATTAAGTTTCATTTTTGCACATATTTGCAATTATTTTCTATGAAGTACATGAGGAAAGCGTTTTTTGTGTTGTAAAAAAAAAAAAATTAAATTAAGAGTAGAGTGAAGTAAAGATGGGAAAAAGAATGATTTCTTTAGGCCAATAATTAATGCGTAAATATTCGACAGGAGGAGGTATGCGGACAATATCGGACAATAATTGAGGGCTACAAGTCTAGATCTGTGCGCGGTTGCCTTCTTTCTTTCGTTCGTTTGATATATGAATGAATATGAGCAAGAGTGTTAAGCATAAATAATCAAAAATTTCCATATCCTTGATGAATAAAAAATAGTCAAGCAGTGACGTAAACGTAAGAACAAAATCAGAAAAAATAAATAAGTATTGAAGCGTATTAAAGTGACATGATTTGTGGCTATCAGTTAGTTCGACTGACTGAAGTTGGCTTAGCTACTTTCTTCAAATAGTTCATAGATTGCTTAATATGTGTAAGCAAAATAATTCTGTATAAGAAAAAAACTGTAAAAGGAAAAAGTTCTAAAAGGAAAGATAGCTTTTTTGTGATGGATGATCGATCACTCGTGCTGTCTACGAGAAGTTTTCAACTTCTCTGTTACCTGGAGCTTCTCTGCCAAAATATTTATACCTAATAGTATTCGAAAGAATTATTGTAAAATTGTAACAGGAAGTAAATGCCGAGAGCAATAATACGAACACAACTAGGCATTCATTGCCGCCAGGATGCTGCTCTTGTATAAGGTGTTCCAAAGTTTGCGCAAGATATTTGCAGAGAATTTGAAAAAGAAACAGTCTGACCGATAGCCGGCAGTTTAGGTTTGGTGAAAATGGAGAGAGAGAGAGAGATAGAGCAAAGCGTTTTCATTGTCGAACAATATTTCAAAAATAATGAGAGTGTGATGGTGATACTTATTCGAAAATGAGGCTAATCGGTATAGATAACCCAGTTGATGATATCGATTTGAACGACATATGCTTCCAATAGAAAGGTGCAACAATTCAATTATTGCATAAGCCATTCCCTAGTTATGCACTCTCACGTTTCGATGATTAGAATTTCGTTGAAAAGCAAAAACTTCTGTTGTTGTTCTATTCTATTTAATACAAACCTTATGTACATTTTGGAACACCCTATATTATGCGTTCGAAAAGTATGTTGCTCGCTTACCTACCTCTAGGTATTGTGTTATAATTTATTTAGAACGAGTTGCTCTTTCCCCCCCAATTCTTTAATGATTTTTATTAAACGATGTGTTAATAAAGTCGTAAGCAGAAAATCAAAAAATGCAATTTTTTTTTAATTTTTAATATTTAATATGATGAGAAAATATATATATTTGTACTTAATTAACACCTGCTACTATCGAAATACGAATTTTATATATGTATATATGAATTTTAACTCGTGATATAATATCAATAATATATCATATTGTACATGCCTTTATATATGATTTTTGATTCATGTTTAGTGATCCTTGATCCGAGTCGGGACATTTTCGAAAACCGAAGATTGCATTCATTTTGTTGAAAAGCTTGCAACGCCCAGGACACAGCTTCAGAGACCCTACAAAGTGCATATAGTCTTGATTAGCATCAAATTCTAAATCAATTAAAGCATGTCTGTTCGTCCGTCTGTAATGTCTGTTGTCAACATTCCCCTGGCCGTAAAAATAAAGCTATCAACTTCAAATTTGGCAGAAACATTGAGAGTTCTTGCACGCGGGTTGGTATGGAAAACGGGGCAAATCGGGGGGCCGGAGGCGGCCACAGCACCGCGTGAACTGAAAACACCTCTATTTTTCAAAAAGAATAAAAAAGGTTTTTATTTTGCTTGTTACTCATAAACTATAGCAGACCTTGTATGGGAAAATGGTAAAAATTGACCACGCCTAACCAATATAATAGTGTATCGAAAAAGTAAGCTTTAAAAGCCCTCATAAAGTGCATCAATTCTTGGCCAGTTTCAAATTCGGAGTGCACCTAAGCATGTCCGTCCATCCATGTGTCCGTTCGCACAACTGTGTACTAGTAGTAGAATGGTAGACATCCCCCCTCCCCCCTTTCGCAAAAATGAAGATATCGCCTAAAAAAATTTTAAAATGCCCGAAAATTTTGCAAAGAACACGCCGAACGAACACTTTAAACACTTTAAACTTTCCTTTCCGTATTTTTGCTAGTTACGCATAAAGTAGAACAGCATATAGACTACATAAATTTCCACTTTAAATATATTTTCAATAATTTTTTAATATTACATCCAGCTGCATAGTGAAACCCTGATGGCCCAGCTGTCAGCTGTATGAAAATTCGAATATTTATATTTTTATAATTGGTCTGTCGAATGTCCTTTTGACTCGACACGCTATCTATTCTATTATTCATTATAAAATGTTCTGCGTTTCAATCAAGGCAATTATTACCTAAACTTCAAAGTTAATATCTCTATGTACATCAATGCATATCAATGAACTTGAATTATTTTTATTTTTATTTCTTTTCTTTTTCTTATTCATGTATTTATTCATTATTTTTTTTTTTTTTTTTTTTTTTCTTTTTTTTTTTTCTTTGACTAGCTAGCTCTCGGCACTCATCATCATCATCATCGAGCTCTTACACGCTTACACAGTTCACAGTGTGTGAAATATGAGAAGAGCAGCAGAACAGCTGTCTTGCTTGAATGAGGTAAAGAAACAAGCACTTACTTACTTATATATATTATCGTGCAGACTAATCCTTGCTTTATATTATTATATATCGTGTATACTGTATAGCTTTTTTGATTATTGCAGTAGTTTTTCTAGTGTATTCTTCATATATGTGGTATGGTGTGCTAAAGTGGGTCAAATGAAACGTTAACTATTTCGTTGTGCGATATTTACCTTGTTATGGCAACCGCAGTTATATTCATTCAATTGGCGGTTTAGCTTCGATTTATACATAAGTCTAAGTCTTTGACACTAAATACTTACCTACACTTACACACACACACATATATATATATATATATATATATATATATATATGCACATATACACACATTTTCGCAGTCGCACACAAATCAAAAGTAACGCGATTTGTAATTATAGCTGTGTTTGGAAAGTCTTTCACTTTTTCTTCTGCGAACAAATATTAACGAACACACACATTTTTTACCTTAAAAAAAAAAAAAAAAAAAAAACAAAAGGAATATATTTTTTTAATTACATAGACGATTAGTATAGTTTTAAAAGCATTGTTTTTCCAATCTTACACATTCGAAAGAGTCGATGTGCGTTGTTGTTGCTGTTGTTGTTGTTGTTGTTGTTGTTAGGCATAAACTCTAGCATTTTCCACGTGTTGACGAAATTTATTATTATTACAATTCGCTTTTTAGATGATAATTAATCAGTCACTACATGCAATCAATAACTTGGCACAATATCTTAGATATATAAACCAAATATATCCAAAGATCGAAGATCGAATATTCGGATATTATAATGAAAAGTAATAAAGATTCGACGTAAATCGCTTATATTAATTCTATTTAGTGTGTGCATTGAAATATGTCCTTCACTAACGTACATAGTGGGTTTTGCTTTTTTGCGTGTGTGTCTGCTTGCTCCTCAAGTACTTTTGCTTTATTTTGAGACAAAAAGTTTTTCTCATTAAATCATTTTCAGTTGTTATTTTAACAACAATTACTATCAACCGCTTATGTCATTAATATAAACATCTATCCTTGTAGATTGTGTTTTAAGTGCACGCATACATACATAAGTCTTGTCTATATTTCAAATCTTTTGCTAATTACCTCCGCAATATTCGGAGAAACTTTTTTAAAGAGAAAAGCCGCAAAGGACGCATATTGTCCTACTCATGTCAACTTAAATGATAAAACAAGCAAAAAAAAAAAAAATCGAAAATATTATCCTTCTCGAGAAACAGTGTTGATTGACTATTCACATACTTTCGAAAGGCATGCATAGTTGCGTTTAAACGAGCCCTGTACTTAACACATTAACGGATAGTAAATATCTCGTTGCGGTGGAAAAACCGACAGTCAATTTAGTTTAAAATTAGTTGTGGTATCCGACACATCTGCTTGGAGTATATTTCGTAATATAATTGTGTATACATAGTACGTACAATGAATGCTGAATGAACGTCCACCTCGATAAAACGTATTATTATCAGTATATTAAAGTCATTGGAAATGAAATGAAAAATAATCGGCTTCAAAATGGAAATTCTACAGCATTTACTTACGTCGTTGTGCATCGCAATGAAAATGGATGTTATAGTATGTACGTCCTTCGGAGCGTTAATACCTTATCCTAGCTATTTAGGCAGCTTATACCCCTTTGACCAAAAAACTCAACTCTCTTGATTATGCATTTTCTTAGGCTATCGCTGCTTGCTCTAACAAACAGAACGGGGCACAAAGAAAAGCTAATTAGCTACGAAATGCTTCTGCTAAAAATATTTCCTCCCCTTTTTAAGCTTTTATAGGAATTTTGCTCTAAGGAATTACGTTGCTCTTAATGGAAATATCGTGGAATTTGAAAAGTTGAGGAAATTTTTCTTACCAGGTTATTAGACTGACACATATATGACGCTCAAGTCCATTCGAGCCAGTCGATTTTGTTCTTTTAATAATTGAAAAAATCATAAGCAACTTGAGTTTTGTATGTTTTTCCCGTAAAAAGCGATAATTATTTGCAGGGGAATCTGGGTTCCTTCTCGACGATTTCTTGTACCAAGTACCAAGACCAATAAGTTGATATGTGTTCGATTTCCGTTTAAAAGATCGGCATAGTTGAAGGCTTTGTTGAAGGCCACCTGCGCCCTATAGATGTCGTAGTACATGATCTATTTGGAATTTGGGATATGCAAGCTCTTCAACGACAGTCCTTTGAAATTCTTTGCTTGAGTTTTACACTTCAGAAAGGAATTTCCTATATATAAGAATTTTGTCTGATTTTAAATTACTTTCTCTCTGCTTGTCTCGCTTGTCCAAGTTAAGATTTAAAAGGGGGGGAAAAAAAAGGTTCAATTTATTATTAATTGTTGCATATTTTTCATCTCGTTACGCTTCTAATAATCGAGGTGCAATTTTTGACTCGGGAATCGAATAAATCGTATACGTGAATCTGATAGCAATACATTAATGTTGAGGATGTTTCGCGCGAGTTCCGCAAAACGCCACCGAAAATAACTCATAAACTATTTACGAAAGTGAGAGAAAAGTAAATATTATATTAGAGGGCGTTTTGTTTTTTTTTTCATGTTCATGAAAATTGTAGAAAGGAAAATTTTCAACTAAATTGTGCTTTATACACATGAACCGACGTACATGTGTGTGACAGTAAAGGGTAAAGGATTTGTTTGCCATCCATTAACACCCACATGAAAATTACTATTTGTTGTTTTAATAAAATGGCATAAATTACTTTCTCCATTGTACTCACGTCGTAGACACATATCTCTCCCATGTACGAGAACACGACATACGAGACCATACATACATAGTGTGTAAGTGTGCATATCAAGGAAAAGAGCGGCGCACTCATATGCATATTATTGCGTAGTCTGTCTTTTGTTGAGACCGCTTTGCCTTTCAATGTCAAATTTTGTATGCGAGCATATTGTTCTAGAAATTATAAGATTCGTTTATTTAGGTGAGGAGTTTGCAGCACTCATGCAATGCATGTCTGCAGCTAAGTGGTTCAGTTCCATTTGTATACCTTGCCGTGGTCAGAGATTCGCAGCAAGGATTTACTCAGTTTACATTTTATTTTGCGCATCAATTTTTTTTTTTCTTCTTCTTCTTCTTCTTCTTTTTCTTTTTCATATTCTTTTTTTATGTTTCTAGATTATTAAAGTTCGTAGTGGTGGCTTAGTTTTTCACTAAATCAAATCATTATGATATGAAACGAGAAAATAAAATTTCGCAAATATCGCAAATATCGCAAATATCGCATATTGTAAATAATTTATAAGTTGCAGAAAATGTCATCCTATATAATACCTTTCCATCCATTACGATGCAATGATAGTTGTTGCACGCATTTAAAAAATTTTGAAATTAATTCATACACACACACACACACACACACACATACACACACACACACACACACACACACACAGAGGCTTTTATTAACAGCATACGAGATGGCGCCTACAGACATACATTCAATATTTTAAGCTTAAATTGGCTTATGGACGCACAGGGCGATGATTAAAAAGAGATACGGGATTCGCGCATATAGTTTTTATACTTGTGACTAATTAGCATAACTGTGCGTTATTACAGCCAATCGACATTAAATGATAACCTGCAAAATGAATTCATCTAATACACCCCACCCTGCATCGCGTATGGTGGGTTTACGCGAATCTGTATGCAATACTCAAAAAAGCTTGAGATAGTTTTTTTTATATCGATCGGTTTAGAATCATTTTCACAACCGATTTAAACATGTATATTTGTGTGTCTGTCTGTCTGTCTGTCTGTCCTTTCGATGTCTGCCTTCGTGCATTTCATGTTCAATTTACAGACCGCTATAACTTTGGCTCAGGTTCGAACTCTTTTGAAACTGGCTTGAATCGGACCGTTTTTACAACCACTATCCATATAACGTCTTGTTTTGAAGCAGTCGTCATATAAAGAAATTTGCAAACTTTCAAAATTTCAAAAGCGAGGAAAATCGCTAAGTAATTGTGTTCTTTAGCATAGTGCAAATTCATGTGAGAGATTGGATCTTTCCGTTTTGCGAAAAGTTGATTGAAAGTTGATTTAGGAAAAATTGGGTCCCAGTCCATATTCCTAAGGGCAAAAAAGAGTAGGACTTGCTTTTGAACGGATTTTAGTAAATCTGCGTAGCGGCTAGAGGAAGGGGACCACACGACAGACGCATATTTAAGCATTGGTCTGACTAAGCTCATACATAGCCTTTTTGCAACGTAAGGATCGCCAAGTTCCTTAGACTATCGTTTAACAAAATCAAGCACTGATCTATATTTATTTATAGATAGATCGATGTGCAAATTGAAGCGAAGCTTATAGTCGAATAAAAGCTCTAAGACCCTGAACAAGTCTACATTTTCCAATTTTTGTGAATTAATGAAGCAATCAATGGTGAATAGAGCCCTCCTGGAGAATGAAAGCTTCTTCAATTTTTTTTAATTGAATTTCGTAAAATTTAGAGAGCACCACGTAACCAAATTGTCGATGTCAGCGATTCCAAGGAAAAAGAGGAAAACAGTTCAACATTGTCGGCATAAATTAAGATATGGCTGGACTTAATCACCGGAGGGAAATCATTGATGTACAAAATAAACAGAAAGGGTCCTAAATGGCTACCTGGAGGGACACCTGGCCTCACGGGGAATTGATCAGAGATGATAAAGTTAAACAGAACCCTAAACGATCTATTATGGAAATAAAAGCTTATCCATCTCAAAAAGTATTAAGCGAAGCCAGAGCTTTGGAGTTTATGGATCAATAAATTATGGCCAACTAAGTCAAACGCTTTACTAAAATTAATGTTTATGGCGTTCGTGCGAGAGCCACTAGATAAAGCCTTGCAAACATGGCAAGTAAACTCTAAAAAGTTCGTAACGGTTGATCTTCCTTTTAGGAAGTCCTGCTGGAATGGAGAAATTTAGAATTTGACAGCATAAGCTATTTGCTGAGTACAAATTCCTTCCCACAATTTAGGTAAGACAATCAATTTGACAATGTCTCTATACTTCTCGACCAGATGTCCGCTTGCTGCTTTGTGAAATGGAATAAGGAAGCCGCTCTTCCTTGCCTTCATCAAGGCAAATCACTCGTTTTCGTCAAAGAAAAATTCTTGAAATAAAATCTTTGAGATAAGAACACATATAATAATTACTCAGAGCATGGCTGGAGTATACCTGGTGGAATGCCGTCAGGCTTAGGCAATTACAATTATTTATGAGTGACCTTAAACATTGTAATATGTCTCTGAAATGACTAAACATGAAGTCGAGGTCGGATTTAGGATTTGATACGGGTAATTAATTAGCAATTAAATCGGAACCAGCGATAGTGAAATTTTGGCGGAACTATTCTGCAAAGAGATTTGAGGTTTCAATGTCACCAGAGAATTCGGAGCTATAAGGGAGATGGAGGAGAGATGTTAGAGTTGGCAAAATTTATAAAAGCACTTAGGATTACTAAGAAGCGAGGATTTTATGCTTTGAAGGTAATTGCGATAACTCGG
This sequence comes from Glossina austeni, assembly GCA_000688735.1. Lineage (NCBI taxonomy): Eukaryota > Metazoa > Arthropoda > Insecta > Diptera > Glossinidae > Glossina > Glossina austeni. The sequence goes on along the minus strand of KK502410.1, from coordinate 2,684,687 downwards.
ATGATTGAGTCTGCCTCTCATCGAAGGTTAAACGAAATAGTCATACACATACATATGGTATTTAATTGCTTTCTGAATGAACCACGGCGGGCGAGTGCTTTGACGGAGCGATTGTCCAATCGAAACAAATGCAGAAGTAGCAAGATTTTATACATTATGGAACGAGGATATTAGGGTTTCGACATTCCCAGCAGCAAAATGTAGCGTATGCATGAATGCAGTACTCGCTTTATTCAAGCCATGTTGTGTGTGTATGTGAACAAGAGGTATTTAACATGTATTAGTGTTATTGAATAGACAAACAAATTGCTGGATGACACGGATCCTCAGGTTAACTAAAAGGTAGACAGCGATTTACTAAAACTAAACTAACTCTGGGAAATTCACACAGCAAAGATCTTGTAGTCTGCCGATACAATTAGTCGTATGGTTGTAATGAAATATGTTACACCAGTTCTCTTAGTTATTGAAGGGGGGGGGGGGGGCTACACAACCTGAGGAAATGTCACTGTAAGACCAAGTGATCTGCGGTAAATTAAAGTCACCCAACACTATGCCCATAACAATAGGTTTCGATGTTTAGGTTTTGGCCACACTACAGGTAAGGATAGCGTGTTTCTTATAAGTGGAAATATCCTCGTTTGGAGAAATGTAGGAATGTACGACCACGTTATATATAAAATGTTTATTATCAACTTTCACACAAGTGACAACAAAATTCAATGTCGGGATTACTGGATTATCGGTGCTTTCTAAGCGAGACTTGGAAAAAAGTCGATAAACATAATGATTTCCTATCTTTCTGTTGCGCTGTCTGTTGCGATAAATTAAGCCGAAGCCAATCGATTAAAGGTCGTAGAGCGTTTAATCAAACTACGCTTTTCCAATTTAATTTTTTTTTTTCGTTTCTATCTCTTGCTATCTTGCTTGATGGTGAAGGGTTACAAAATTGGTTTGCCGTCTTTTTAGCTACATATATATCATTTTAATACAAGATTATACACAATTGTCCATAAAAATGGTAATAGACCGAAAGGTATGCATACATACATACATACTCAAGAAGTTACTTTTCAAATGTGCACAGTTTTTTTTTTTTTTTTTTTTTATTGCAATTTCTTCATCATTCATGAAAATGAAATTTAGTTTAGTTCCTCTCATATGTATCTCGCATGTATTTGTTATTTTTTTTTTTTGCTACCAGTACCATCGCCACTGCTGCTAAAAAACTAGACGATGTTTCTTTATATTTTTCATTTTATATTTACTTAAGTTCTCTTGAGAGAGTGTAATATGTGCTTTAGTGCAATTCTCAAGCATACGTTCTTATAAGTATGTGTGTACATAGCGGCGCAAGTAACACCGCCACTCTTAAGGTTGAATTATTCAAAGAAAGCATTCACACATACGTGCATTTTCACTTTTGTTTTCGAATCTTTTTTTTTTTTTTTTTTTTTTCTACCTTACAAATAATGAGTTAAAGTACAATAATTTCACACGCATCTAAAACGTGCATCAATAAACGACTTCACCAATGTACCAGTGCCAGCTACTACACGGATTTTACGATTTTTCTACATTATTTACTTATACGATTTAAAGAGCATTCGAATAGTTGAGAGTTCCTGCAACCCATCCGCAAACATAAATTCATTTATCCTTGCCATCAATAAATATAAAATAAATCAGGAGGATATACTAAAAAGTTTGAGTTTAAAAAGAAAAAATACTTCCAACTCTCTTTTATCTAAAACTTGTATTGGTTTATAGTACAAACATCCTTATTTTTGACCATGGCATAGTAGTGGCATGATATCGACTTAACCAGAATTGAAGTGCAAAAAGACACTACCCGACGTTTGCATTTAACTTAAACTCACTAAGAGCTAATCAAGCAAATATAATCATCAAGTATCGCTTTATTGTTAAAATCTGGGAAAATCTTTTTTTTCTCCTATGCGTATGATCTCTGATGCAATAGTGATACAATAAAATACCTTCCAAACTTAAAAGAATCGGCCTAGATGTGTATTATCCAATGGCTCTACTATCACAATCAGTGTCAGCAATCAGGATTATATTCTGGAAAAGCCACACCCCAAATGGGATTACGATGATGGTGTTTGCAGATATTTTTATAGTGATAACGTAATTGCAAGAGTAAAATTAAATTTCGCTAAAGTTTTATTCAATTTTATTCAAAACTATATGTGTTAGTAAAAAATATTATAAAATTTTTTTCGCGCGAAACCTCCCTACTGTTATTCATATAATGGACTTTCAACATAAGTCGTTAGGTGGGAAGTGATCGAAAATGTGATCGGACCTCAATAATTTTCAGTAGCGTTCGTTCTTAGACCAAAACACGTCAATGTACCAAATTTCGTTAAAATGTCTGAAAAATTGCGGCCTTTAGATTGAAAAAAAAAGACGGACAGGCGGACAGATAAGCTTAGATTAATTCAGAAAGTGAATTCCGAATCGATCGGTATTATAAACGGTGACACTATTCCGCATATTTCCGTGTGTTGCATACATCTGCACAAACTTAATATACCCTTACACAACAAGTTGGGTTGGGGTAGTGTATAATAACATGTATGTCGACCTCTATTGTTGACCACGCAGACCAGCACTCTATTAAATGTCATTATCATTATCATTGTCATCATCATCATCATCATCATCATCATCATCATCATCATCATCATCCTTTTCACATTAAATATGTGTGCACATACATTAAAATCTCCCATCCAAAGATTACCTTTGCTTCAAGTATTTGTGGCAGCACACAGAGCAACGTAAAGTTTTCAAAAATATTCTGAAACACAAAAGCACAAACACCCCAGACCAGAAATACCAAAAGGATAAATGGAATTTTTAAATGCAGTATACAATTGCAATGCTTTCAAATATTACGCACACAAGCACATGCACATGCATATCTCATTCATCATACAAATAATAATTTAAAGGGAGACTCTGGTCCGGTATAACGATTTTATTTATTCACATACTTGTTTGTATACATTACAGAGAGAATTTTAAATAGAACTACCTTAGTATAGCATACTTTCAAGCTGAATCACTACTGAAAACATTTTTTCACCAAAATTATTCCTTGAGAGAGCGATTGGGAATTTTTAAGACAATTTTTTTTTGTTTTTTTTTTTTTTTTGCTTCTTTGTGTGTTTTATAACATTCATGTTGATATTTATATGTGTACAATGCTCGAAAATAAACATAAAGCAGTAGCTGCGGAATCATTTGATAGAGGCGCTCAGTCCTTGTTTACTGCTTTTGAGATTATGCCCATTAAAGTTGCTTACGGCAACCAAGTTTGAAAATTAATCAATAGTTTTTCCTTCTTTTTTTTTTTTTTTTTTTTTTTTCTTCATTAAAGTTCGAGGTTCGGTCACAGTAGCTTTACATTTGCTAGCGCTAATTAATGATTGTTGTAACCGGCCCAGTAAGTGAAGTGTTAAAACTTTTGTACGTTTTATAATACATCTGTGGCAATAAAATACAAAAATACAAAAACACAATGAAAAGAACAGAATGTGTAGAATGCGTGTGTGTGTGTGTGTGTGTGTGTGTGTGTGTGTGTGTGTGTGTGTGTTATGCTCAGCTGAATTTATCGATTATATGCCAATCTTAAGATCTAGATTATGTCGAAAGAAATATAATTTGCGCAGTGATTGGCATTTAAGATCACACGAATTGTAAAATTAAAGCTACGCTACTTAAAAATTGTGTATCATCACAAATGACACTCGGGTCTAATTATAAGGCTTTGATAAGACATCGACAAGATCGCCACTTCATTTTGCTTCCCATTCGCGGAATGTCGCATCGCTCTATAAATGTGAGTTTTTTATGGGTTTTAAATGAATAAGACTTTGCATTAGAAGAACGAACGACAATCACTCACCTTTGATCTTTCTTGGCCAAGTTAGAAAGAAAGGAATTCTGTCACTGCAGCGGAGTGTAATGTGAAACGCACAAGAGCACAAACGCCTGAACTTAATCAGATGAAAAGCCCTGCATACCTTCGATTAGATCGAAGCTCCAACATGAAATATGTTCGTCTTCTCGATTAAGTTGTGACAAAGTCAGAGATAATAGCGAGAGGAAAGACATTATATTGAACGGATTGTGGAGAACTTTAATTATCAAAAATCAACGAGAAAAGCTGAAAAAGCTTTTTACTACTATTGAAAATTCCAGAATAATTCCAGAGCTAACAAGTAAGCTACGATAATATTTGGATATTGTGACAACAACAAACAATAGTCCGCTCCGATCAGGGGACATGCATAAAATAATTATTCGATAAATGAAAATGTAAAACTACCCGGAGCTTATTAATAATAGTAAATACAAAGTTATCTAGTCAGTCACGGTGTCACTTTATACAATGGGAATGATACGATTGTGTGGATTTGGATTGATTTTATATGTGAAAGCAGAGCATTATTTGGGCTGTGCTGTTGCGGTCTTCTGTTGTATATATGCATATATATAAATTGCCTCCAATTTCAAAATAAATCTGCGCAATTGAGTACAAGTATTAAAAGTATTAAATTTCAGGGTCTCCGATGTCAAGTTTCTGCGAATTGTAACAACAACAGACGAATAGACGGACTGATATCTGATTTAATGTTTAGATTTTAAACAAGAAATGCGAAATGCTTAGATTAGCGATTAACATAATGCCATAGTTCAATGAAATGCGCAATTAGCGCAAATAAATTAAAAAACAACATCCTAACAAAACGAAGAGCGAAAACAATTTCGACTGAACTTTTGCGTGAGATTCAATTTTTACGCAAATTTAATTTTCTTGATGTTTATGTGTGCGTGGATTCAAGTCCTTTCATATAGGTCAAGTTTGTGAATTATTGTCTACTATATAAGCATCCGGGCCAGACTATATTCAAATTCAAATTCACTGCTGTTAGTGACCACGATTGTGCTGTCGTGCTGTTTAGAATTGGGTGGGGATAAGAGCTAATAAATGTTTTCACTCACCTGTGTGCTACTTATCTAACTATCTACCTACCTACCTGCCTGCCTGCCTGCCTGCCTGCCTGCCTGCCTGCCTGCCTGCCTGCCTGCCTGCCTGCCTGCCTGCCTGCCTGCCTGCCTACCTAGCTGCCAGTCTACCAACATGAATAAAGTACAAAAAGTAAACCCTGAAATTAAACTGTACATGCGATAATATCCGGTTGACACAAA
>KK502410.1:2659941-2679263 GCA_000688735.1 Glossina austeni | reverse complement strand
CACACACACACACACACACACACACACACACACACACACACACACACACACACACACACACACACACACACGCACATACACACGCACATACACATATGGAAAAAGTTAATTTAATGGTGATTCATTGGAGAAGCTTGGCGGCAAACTAAGTTACACTAATTTTTTGATACCCAACAGCGAACAACGAACGACGCAATGTTCAAGCGAAAATCCTTTCCTTTCCTTTCTTTTCGCTTGTAACGCGTAAAAGTATGCATCAGAGATCCCATGAGTCGATTTAGCCAAGTTCTTCTGGACGATGGAACGATGGAATTTATCCATTATTGACTTATTTGCTTATTTGACCATTACACGCAACGTGCACATAGCCCGTCTTCATAAACCCGTTCTTAATAGAGGTAAAAGTTTGATTCCACAGTATCGAAGGGCGATATTAGTTTAAAGCATGTTTAATAACATATTTCGGGACCTTTTAAAGACCAGTTCTTAAGCGTCGATTTAAAGAAGTGCGTATCGAAGCCCAAGTGATCTGACAATAACTTGGTATAGTGCATGTGTCAGCTTTCCCGAATTTTGTGTCCCCATTCTTCTTAACAGCGCAACAAGATTTTCAAAAGCTTTTGGTTACTCAATTTTGAAATTTTTCATTTATGGACCAATCCGAGTGAATCTCCATCATTTTTGTTGTACACTTTCGTAGATACATAAATTGCTTTATATTTATTATTATTATCACTTTTCCTATGTTTCCTTGTTTGATTGCAATGTTTTCATGTTTTTTAAAAGAGGGATTCTTCAACTACTTTTTGCTTGATTCTTATTATAATAACGGAAAGGATAAATAACTTAAAACATAATAATGGTCGGGCAAGTCCGTTTTTCAAAAATATCCTACAGCATATGCGATTGATTCAGTTCTTCACTTGTCATTGCCATACGAGATCAGAAATAAAACCTTCGCGTTCTCTAACCGCCTATTTTTCATTGGAATCTTTCTATGAGATCCTAAAGATACACTTATGTGCTCCAAATTTATTACAAAAAATCCATATGTCAAGTAATAGTTTATAACGACTTTCAGTATAAAATATTAACAAGTAAGAAAATTATATTCGGGTGTAACCGAATCTCTGTTACCCATCACCTTTACCTTATCTTATCTTATCTTATCTTAACTTACCTCAGCTAGGTCTTGGCTGGGCGTGGCTAATTTTTTCTAAAAAACCAGAAAGCATAGGTGGTCTCAATCTATACTTCAAATGTCAGGATGCCGATTGCCCGTTTTTGGGGCCATTTAAGGATTTTAAAAAATGGCCCCATACCATCCCATCCCATCCCATCAAATTTTCCGCATTCATTTAATGCGTCAAAATAATACGTTTTTCTGATTTTTATTGGAAAATATTAAAAATGAAGAATAAAAGACTTTTTCTAACCGAGACAATGGGAATAAGGGGCCCAATCTATTACCGAAAACTTTAATCAAAATTTCTCAAAGTAGATTGAGCGCAAAAGTAAATGGAAGGGGACATCGGACGGACAGATCAATAAATGTGTTTAAAGTGACACAGAAACCGATAAACGCTAAAAAAAGAAAGAAATCATCTGGATATTGCATATATGTGCACATACTTAGCACACGCTTACCAAAGTGGGAGTAAGGCATAAAAATTTTTCGTATGGACGTACATAAATGTAATGAATATAATAAATGAGGCGTAGTTGGAATTTCGTTGAGAAAATCCTACGTTCCAATCCGATTTGTTATCTCACGCGTATATATGCGGTGCACGCTATAAAAAACTAATTAAATATTTGTTCGTTTATGGCATATGAGAAATGTAGACTTGCCTTTAGGCAGCTGCCGTGGATGGCTGTCATCTGAAGCAAACGAAAGCAAGGCATTTGTTTGTTTGTTTGATTTCGAAAGTGTCAAGCGGCCGGTTCACGTTATTCGCGCTTTAGATTTTTAGACGATTTTTTTACACTTTGATTTGACCACACTTTGCATTAATAATAGTTTCGACTTGTTAGCGATTAAGTATAACAGTGTGTTTGAATTTTCTTTACCAATTTTAATGATTTACAGTTTCCAAGCAACAAGCACATGACTAGTAATGACCTGCAAATTGGTCATTAGACAAGAGGTATGTGCAGCTTCATGCTTCAAGCTTGTGAATCATGTTTCGTTGTCAATACAAATGGAATTTTGGTCAATATGGAAATGCTAGCACATATCCTACACGTGAAACATGTTCCTATCTGTTCTATGTGGTTAACAGGACTAGCAAGCACTTCGAGTAGAACAAACTTATCTCACAGTTTTTCTTATTATTTTATTCAGAAGCAAATCTTTCGGTTTCTATCTGCGTTAACGCTTATCACGTTTTCCTAACTTAAGGCCTCAACATTTGCCTTGAATTGTGGTACAAAAAAAAAATTAATACAATTCCATGCTCGTACAAAAGTCTACTTAAAGCAATGCATGTCAACCTTTACTATAACACTTGCGCTTGCACTAGAGCGCAGACTATGAGCGTAGAGCGTAGAGCGTAGAGCGTAGAGTACTCATATCGTAGCAAAAAATAGAAGAAAGTAAATCACCATCCATTGACCACCATTGATGCCCGAAAAGAATCTCCGCATGAAAATTGTGTTTTACACCGTATTTCGTAACGCGAGATTTTCATGTAAAGGCGATAAAGAACATTTAAAAAAAAAAAAATTATAAAAAAATTGTTATCCCAAGAAAACTTGAAAACTCGCTTGCAGAATGGACAATAGATAGATAGATAGATAGTTGCTTGCATACTTTTTACTACTCTTTTACTATATGTTACAGCAAAGCCAAGGCTTCTTCACTGCTTTTCTATGCGACAAATGGTTATGCTTATCGCCACAGAATGATAAAAAATTCTTTATTTATCAGGATGAGTGGTCGCTTAAGGGTTTCGCAAGGGGAAAGCAACCGATTTTTCGGTGTCATTGCAACTCTACTTGGACGGTACATTTGTATGTGCTCGGGTTTCGGTGGATGACTCAGAACAACTAATACATCAGAGAACAACATTTTAGTTTAGTCCTCATTTCCTAAACGAGTTTTGCTCGTATGAGGCCGAGCACAGATGTCGATCTATTCAAAGGACCGAAAAACCCTGTTTTATACGCTTGCGAAAACAAAGTGTAGTGAACATTCCTCCACATTGAGACGCCATAATTTGACCGTCGTAGTTGGCCATGGCCCACCCTTTAATATCCTACACCACTTCGCTTAAGACAATTAGTTATTCATGTAACGACTTTTCAAGATAAAGCGCAAGATGTACGCAAGATGGCTGGAGGCGTGGTCCAATCCGAATCATTTTCAGCAACGTTTTTTCCCCATCTCTCATCAGAAGAATGGAAGACAGATAAACAAGTTTAAACAAAAAGTCAGTCCATCTCAAGTCTATCTGGATGTTGTGTACATCCGTACCAGCTTAATATACTCTTGTACCAACCGCACTTGATGTAGGGTATAAAAATTGTAAATTTTGTATTAGGGATAGAATATCTTGGAGACTTTGCTGGCACATACACGAGTTGTGTTCGAAAAATTAGCATTCACTACTTGTTGATCTCTAATCGCTGGGCGTGGTGAGTAATATATTGACGCACCAATGTAAGCAAGAAGATGTAAATCTCTCACGAGAATACACGGCAGAGGGCCGTCTTCACAACTCTTGACTATGACACCATATCGATGTCGCCGAGCTCTCAAGAATACTCTCACGAGATGCTTCGATGTCTCGTATTCAAGTACGACCGGAGTGTTTAAGATCACTAATTATCTTGCGTGAATTTTTTTCAATACCCTGTAAAGTAGTAGCATTCAAACAGCTTATTAAGTATACAACAAAAAAATCATTTTCGCAAGTTAATAAAAAATGGTAACAATTCAGCCATTCTTGGGCTGCCAGCTCTGCAGCTGGTCCAAAGTTTTCACATCAATTTACTTTTCGCGGAGAAATTTCAAAAATTGCAATTTTTTCCATATAACGACATTTGAAAGCAGGGCGTTATATGGAGACTGTTCGAAAAAGTGGACCGATCCAAATGATTGTTAATAGCGTTAGTTTTTGTGTCAAAACACTTCAACGTAACAAATGTCATCAAAATATCTCGAAAATTGCGACCTGTAGCTTGAACACAAACTGAGATGGACAGACATTACATTAGGCGGACAGACAGGCTTAGGATCGATCCAGAAAACGATTGTAAATCGATCGGTATAATAATGGCCGAGTCTAACTTAAGCTCCTCTGTGTGTCCTGTGTGTACGTCCTCACAAACTTAGCCCTACCCTGTACAACAAGCAGTGTAGGGTATAATCATAATTGACTTGGGCCGAATCTTTTGAGACCTTTTGCTAATTTTCATAAACAATATATGAGAGGAGCGTGAGCGTGACCGTATCATAAAAACATCCCGTACCCCTTATCCCGTAAGTATACAAATGCCCAACAACAACTTATAGTATATAGCAATATATAGTAAGTAAGTGGTACATGACTTTCTGATATAAATATGTTCGATCACATCTAAGGTAAGGTAAGCTTGAACGTAACATGTGCACAGTCATTGTTACTTGCAATATTTAGGAATATATTTAACTTAAGAGATCTTCGTTGCAAAATTTGGAATGAACATAATACAGTCTATAATATCGCATGGATATAAAAAAAAAAAAAAAAATCTCCTTGTCAGTGTAACACTTGAAGTAATTTTACTTGGAAAAATTTCAAAGTACTTCCAGTACCAGGTAACGAATATTGAAGCGAATATTGGAGCATAAAATCTATAAAAGTTGTATATAAAATTTTGTATTCATCAGTGATGGTTAAAGTAAGTATTTACTCAGTTTCTCATTTCGTTGAGGGCGGAAAGGCGGCAAGAGGTGCTGAGTGATACCATTATCTGTGCACTCGTTTATTGTCCGTCCGTCTACGTGGCATTAGAAATTTCAACTTTCAATCTGCGTTTTTACAGCGATTGCGCATCAGTTTCATCAGATCATCAGTTTAAAAAATGACATGTCATCCCGAATACGACCGAGAGAGATATCGTAAAAAACGTAGATAATATATAGAAAAGCAAAAGCTTCTCCTTGACAACGTCTTGCCCAACGTTCCAAATTGAGTGGGACTTTCGCTCGTGTTGTAGTAACATTCTTACTACTCGCAATTTGCTTATTAATTCTTCTTTTCTCATTTTTTTCGGATATCCATCTCTAAGGTATAGGAATCGCAAAAGCAGATGAGAGAATGCGTGAAACGTTAGTGGATATCAATTAAATATCATGGGGAATTTTATTGTGTCGAAATGTATAATGATGCAGCACCAAAAAAATATATTACACGTAGTTGAGATGATAATAAAACTTTTAAACGCACTACCATTCCACGACATATAGACTGGAGTTTATGTTAGTTATGATATCGAAAGACTTTATATGTAATATGTAAGGCAGTTGAGTAAAAATCTCCATTCTCTGCAGATCGAAAAGTGACGGGAATATTCGAGAATATCTCGAGTACAGAACACTGTTAGTTGTTATCTAAAGTGTGCTCGTTTAACGCTCTTCCCACGAAGTTGTTATTAAACGCATTTGATTATAAAAGTCATGGGCTGCGCTGCCTGAGAGCAGCCACGGAAATAGAAATCCTATGACATCGTAACAATATTAAAGGAAAACTGAACGTCTTCGCGGGCCAAATTAATCTTAATAGCGTTACATTGTCATTGTGTACATCCGTGACCGATGCCCGATTGTGGTTTTGCATCTTTGCAGCTTTGAGGTCTTCTCGATCTTGTCACATAATATCTGTCGTTAGGCTTTGAAAATATATGAAACTCTTTATTATGGCATTAAAGCAAGTCTGACTCGTTCGCTTCGCAAATACAAACTGCAGACGTCGGAAAGGCGTCCAAAAAATACGACGAAGATCAACTTGATCAATGTATACATGAGAGGATTCGCAGAATTTAAGAATTTTCATTTCCTTTTTGCCTGCCTACACGTATACGAATATCGAAAGCCATATTGACTGACATCAACTTCTCTATTCTTCTCTATTATTTCACTTTCGTCAGCCAAAATCTTTATATAAAAATTTTTTTTTTTTTTTTTTTTTTTTGAAAATCACTATATACGAGAGATGGGAAATGTAGGTTGTAGTGAATTCGTTTCGAACCGTATATGATAAATTCTTTTCTTTTCTTCTTTTCTTCTTTTCAATTTTTTTTCAATTTTCTTTTATTTATTTTCAATTGCAGTTTACCGTTATGAGAGAAAATGGTTTTAATTTGTATTAAAGAAATCGCTTTATATCCTACAACGATATTATTAAAGAACACAATAACAGAAACACTATAAGACTTAAAATAGAAGAGAAAACATATCATCATTAATTTGTTTGTGGTTATTTTCCACAACATGTACCAGAATAATACGTGAGACAAATAGCTGAATGAATCGAACAAACAGCCGTTATCATCAACATGGTTAAAGGCATTTTAATAAATCGCAAAACCGACGAGTCCTTCAAATCGCAGCTTAAAATGGAACATGCCGACCTTGTCGCAGAAATGCAAGCCGTGGAAAATCTACCCACACACGAACGTCTGCAATTGGCAAGACTGTAAGTAATACTGCTACAGTAGTGCACTAAACAATTCTTTCTTTCTTTCTTTTTTTTGTTTTTTTGTTTTTTTTTTTTTTTTTTTTTTTTTTTTTTTTTTTTTTTTTTTTTTCACTTATAATAACAAGATATTTTAAACCTTTTATATTTAACATATATATAACGTAACGTGAATGTTATGTTACAATGACGCAGACGAAGGGCACAACAACTGAAAGTTGCACGGCAAAAAGAAAAGGAATGGCTTAAGCTGCAGAGAGCAAAAGGTGTTAATCTCACTATATTGAATGGAATGTCAACGACCCATCATCACTTTCGCAACGGTGCCACATCGACGGGGAAACGACATATATCCTTTGAGAATAGCGTTGTACTGCTGGAGGCCGCCTCGCGCAATGATATGCATGAGGTGGCCGAATTATTAGAGCGTGGTATTACTCCCGATGCGGCTAACGAAGATGGCCTTACTGCTCTCCATCAATGTTGCATTGATAATAATGTCGAAATGCTTAAGTTGTTATTGGATTATGGTGCTAGTGTGGATGCCCAGGATAGCGACAAATGGACGCCATTGCATGCGGCCGCTACTTGTGGACATTTGGAATTGGTGCGGATACTAATCGACCATGGTGCTAATTTATTGGCTGTTAATACTGACGGCAATATGCCGTATGATTTATGTGATGACGAGAGTACATTAGATTATATAGAAGCAGAGATGTCTAAACGCGGCGTCACCCAAGAGCTAATTGACGACACACGATCGGCCACCGAGCGTCAAATGCTACAGGATTTAATCGATTTATCTAGAAATGGAGGTGATCTGGAACAACCCGACGAACATGGCGCCACACCAGTAAACAAATTCCATTTAACAAACACATTTTATATATAAATCGGTTATTGTCTATATCAATTTCAGTTACATGTAGCCGCCGCCAACGGATATATGAAAGTTGTTGAGTTCCTTTTGGAAATGCATGTTAATGTGGATGCATTGGATAGAGATATGTGGTCGCCAGTTCATGCGGCTGCTTGTTGGGGCCATGTGAGTTCAATTTCAAAAATTATCCATTTGTAGATTTTTTACTCATTTCCCTAAATGAATATCAAATATTTGCTAACTTTTACTTTTATTAGTTGGAAGTATTAGAAATATTGGCTCAATTTGGTGCTGATTTAAATATTAAAAATAAAGATGACGAAACGCCTTCAGGTGAGTGCCGATTTCTACATTTAAAATAGAAAAGTGGAAAAAAAAAAAAACAAAACAATTACTCTTCAAGATATTTGCGAGGATCCAGAAATACGCGAGCGTATCGAGCAACTGAAAACAGAGCAGGAAAGTAAACGATTAGCGGAAGCCCAAAGGCGGCGTGTACGCCGATCTCAAAGCAATAATACCCGGTCAGTAATTAGATTCGTAAAATATTAAAGATCGTTCACTATCTTACGAATTTCACTTAAATAGAGCACAATCGGTCCGTCGCACATCTTTACGCGATAAAACGTTAACTACGAAAAAGGATGCCGTCGAAGAAGCGAGATTACGCTTGCAGGCTCAGGAAGTATTTATTGTGGCCGCTGATAGCACTACAATGGATCCGAATGGTATAGAAATCGATTATAACGATCCGACCGCCGATATTAGTCCTAGCAGCAGTAGTAATTGGTTAACTAAAACAATCTCATCTGCTAGTTCATCTCATAACAATCATAACAATAATAATACACTTAAGACTAATCATAATCATCAACATAGAAATTTTCACGATGCCGCGAATTTAAACCATCATAATAATGATGCAGTTGATTCGAGCCGTGCATTCACATTGCAACAAAATCAGCAACAGCAGCAACAAAAGCAGCAACATTCCTATCAACCAAGACGTCCGCCAGAAGGTCGTGAAAATGACGAATTGCAAATGCAGCCTTTTAAGGGTATTAATGAAATGCAACAACAACAACATTCCACGGGCACCTCATCAACAGCAGCGGTTATGATGGCAGATCGCAATTTAATGACAACTGCTAGTACAACTACATCAGGCTCACTGGCGAGTCAAAGCGCCAATGCCGTACAAATACAATCGAGCAAAGAGGCTGCGAATGGAAAAATAAATGTCCAAGTCACGGTTTTGGTTGGTAAGTACTCGCATGCTACAATGCTCCTCAGTTTAAAAACAACACAATTCAAACAATACCTACAGTAGCATGCACTTGTACTTGTATGTTGTTTTCGATTCCCGCTTAATGGTGGTGTACGTGTCTGTTTGCCCGTGTTTGTGAGGAATTGTATAAAACTGCAGTTACAACCAATGCAGAAAATTACCCAAGTCCAGTTGCCCATTGCCCTGGCTGCTCCATATTGTCCATAAAATCGTTAAAATAATCCCGATCGCCTCAATCGCTTGATTGAAAAAAAGTAATGCAGGATATATTTATCGGATGCAGATGCTCGCAAGCTTGAAAAAAGCCCACACCAAATGTATACAAGTGTGTGCGTAATCCCGTTTAGCGTTTAACGATATCCAGACAATGGGAATGTTTTTGTCATGTTGTCCTTTAATTGTTGTTCTTTCTGTTTCTCTTTTTTAATTCATTATTCCGCATGCTTTGAGGGCATAGTGTCTCTTCTGTTTCGGCATTTAAAGCGGAAAACTATGTACAAGACTTCAGCGTAAATATCTGTTCCGCGCATACATTGCTTTATGAAAATCAAAAAAAAAAAAAAAAAAAAAAAAAAAAAAAAGGGCATTAGGTGATAAATAAATCTTCTTTTAATTTTTTTAATATTTTTATTGTTATTATTATTTTATTTTTTGTTTTTTGTTTTTTTTTGTTTTTGTATTTTTATTTTTGTGCCTTTGTCGACTTTACGGTTTTTTTCTTCTGTTTCCCTTTTCCTTTCATTAATTTTGCATAATTCGCTCGCGCGTTTTTTTGTTTTTGTTTTTTGTTGTTGTATGTGTGTGTCTGTTGTGTATGTATGTATGTGTGTCGGGCTTGTACACTCCTACAGACACATCGAGCAATTCACATCATCATCATCATCTGCAACAGCAGCAACAATTGCATTTACATCATTTACCAACTACAACCACCACCACCACCACCACCACCACCACCACCTCCACCACAACCACAACCCAAACAACAACAACAACAACAACAACCACTACAACGCATCACCATCAATTAACGGATCTCTCTACACTTGCTAATGCTACGACTTTGGCCAATTTAAAGAAACAACGCTCTCTCTCGCGAACTGGTATTTTAAATAATTGTGAAAATGGTTCTGTTTTAGGAGCCGCCGTTGGATCTAGCAACGCCAACATCCTACCAACTAAAGGCAACAGTACCGCCTCCACAAACAGCAACAACAGTCAACAGCACATCAATACGCTTAATAAAAGAAACATAACCAACAGTAATAACAACAATCTTATGCATATTGAGTCAGGCACAAATGGATCGGTAACAATAAATCATCAGCAACAGTCGCCCCAGCTAATGGATTACAATGGCTTAGTTGCGAACGATGATTGTTTCGGACGTTCTGCAGTGACAGCGAATGCGGGAAATCTTGTCGGTGCTGCGACTGCCGCAGGAAATTTAGGTATGAATAAATTTAGTGGTATAACTGGCGATGTAGTCAGCGACAGTACAAGTTCAAAACGGTGTTGCATGGTTATGTAAAATATAACTTTTGTACATTTTTATTTATATCCATCATCGAAACTTGGGGGAACATTAATAATTATCTATACATATATATATTTATATTCTTGATCATTGTAAAAATTCTACTTAACTAACTTTGTACTCATGGTTTACTTCCGTCTAATAAGTTTTCAAAAGTGAGGCGAGATAAGGCTGCATAAGCAAGAGAGAAACATAGAGAAAATTATTTCACTTTTCTTCCAATCTAAGCTTTATCTAGTATCTAGTATCGATTTGTCTCTTATAAAAACGTAAGCATAACCTCAAATATTCCTAAATACTCCTCTCTTCGCTTGCAAATATATGCGGATTTAAATTTGAACTGTTCTCTTGTTTATCCAAGTCACCCTACAGGGGTCGGATGGACAAGCATTTCGATTCGATCAGCATGAGATGTAATAGATTTTTTTTTTTAGTTAATAGAGCAAATGTGGATTGCTCTAGAAATAGATTGTTCCCCCAAAGGAAGCAACGGAGGTGACGAATGTGCTTGTTTTCTAAATTTCATCTCTGATTATTTTCCCAATGAAAACAAAATAATTTTTATGCTCTTCTTCACCTAATGCGGCATATACCGAAAGTAAATAAACAGAAAGTTTGAGAGAAATTCATAATGGACGACGACATTGAAGAATATTTTAATCGTAGGGAACCATTCAAAAAAAAAAAGAAAAAAAACAATTAAAGTATAAAGTATTCACCTATTGTTAGCTGTCACTTGAAAAAGAATTGCAAGCGATGGTCGAATTAATATACGGCACGCATACTTTCAAAATGTTTAGGTCTAGATTGATTTTCAAAAACAATTTTCATTTCTATGCGTAAATGTTGCGTAGGAAAACTTTTTAGGAGAGTTAAGCAAAGCAAAGCAAAGCAAAGCAAAGATTAATTTTCGGTATAAGTCGTGCTATTAGTTTTGGAAAAATTAATTCACGCGTGCTAAGCGTAGCGGTAGGCATATTATAAATAACCTATTGAAATGGACTTGACTGAGGAGTCATACCGTTCAAGTTATCGATGTGTTTGCAAAAGGACAACAAATACAAGGCCAGATAATCAATCATATATAGTGCTCTCGGGGAATATTTTATGGAAGCTTTCGAATATTTTATAGTATATCCAAAGAATCGGAAGAATATAACGAAAATATGTATTTATGTGTATGTGGAGGAAACACACTTTTTCGCTGCAAATGATTTAAAAAAAAAAAAAAAAAATGAAAATTTGAAAATCTTTTTTATTAATCCTTTTTTATTAAACGACTCCCAACTGCAAAAAAACTGAAAGGCCGGCCAAGCCGTGTGCGAAAATGTTTACATGTATATGTACGTTTTGTTTTGTAGTAGTTTTTGTGGATTAAATTCAGATTGATAAAATATAGATTCGAAGAATTCTGAAATTATTTTCCCTACTTCGATTTTGATGTTATTCGTTAATAAGTCCTTTCGTTCAGTTTTCAAAAAAAAAAAAAAAAGAAAACAAAATTTCTAAATATATTTAAAATACAATCAATCCCAAGAGCTCCTTATCGAGCAAAAGCCTAGCAAGGTGTGAAAAATAGACAGAGGGCTGATCCAATGGGAATCGTATAATAATACAGATATGATTACTGAATAAACGAAAAGAAGGCGTTACGAATTTTGGAGAGTTGATCAGAAAAACAATTTAAGCTACAAAAATAAATTCATTTCCAAATGAAATAATCGAGCGTATGATGCGTGTCCCATATTCTTATCCGGCTGCTTGGTTTTCATGTAGAAGAGATATTACCAAAGCATTTACATAATTATTCAGTCCGATAAGTTATTTGAAAGAAAGGCGTTGAATACGATTCTCATCATCATCGTCGTTATGAATGGTTGCGTTTCTAACGCACGACAGGGCATTAACAATGGCACGAAAAGAGTCTTGGATTCATTAACTTGAGTTCAATACAAGAGCTACTGGAGCTATGCCCACTAGTCCCCATAGTCGTTTCCCATAGGTTCAAATAGATTGAAGAATACTAGCAATGGAGTCTTTTGGCTGTCAAGTCAACTTGCCTTGACGTTTGGCCTTTACACGGCGTTTCCTTATTATTATTATGCAATCAAAATGTAAGCCAAGACATTTCGCCCAATTGTCGATGGGGACGTTACTGGCATTGAAAAATTGTGGAGCACGCACAAGAATCCTTATTTATCGCGGATTTTACATTTGATAAGCAATAGGCGTAATAGGCGTAATAGGCGTCAGCAAATCAATCCAAACAAATGCATTCTAATTTTCAATTCTTTAGCTGTCATGTTTTTTTCGCGAAATTTCAAACTCTCGACTCGGCCGGCGACTTTCTTTGTGCGTACATTTTTTTCAACCTTCTTTGGCATTTCTCATCCGCTGCGCACTTTGTAAGTTGGTTTCCATTCCATTCCATGATAAATATGGGATGCCATCATACGGTGGCTAACTGAAGCAAAAAAAAATTAACTTTTTTTTGAATCAAACTTCTGCTAACACAACAACAACAACAATGCATGTTTTAGAAATTTTTAATTCTTTAATTGAACGAAAATGAAAGGAATGTGTTTGCATCACATTATGTACAATTGTAGCAATCGTTCATTAGTACGAATATTTCGAGAGAAAATGAAAAGAAAAAAAAAAAGGACGAAAACTTGCTAATTAGAATATTTCTGCGCTATCTATGCGCAGGTTTACAAAATGTAATATAAAAACAAATAAAAATACGATAACGGGTCACGGGCCACTATAAAATCGCGTGCACCATCCTACAGTTATTCAAACAACGACTTTTCAAAAGAATACTTTATACGAAAAGTGGTCCAATCCGAACCAATTAGTCATTAGCCTACGTCCTTGATCTGGGAAATATCGAAAATGTACCGCATGTGTGTTGCACGCAAAAAAAGAAGAGAGATAGATGGAAGGACGGACGGACGGTCGGACGGACAGACAGAAAATGATTCTAAGGATTGCTTAAATTCAAAGGCACGTCGTAACGTAATATATATATAAAATAGACGACTTTCTAAAGGCAAATGGATTATCACTTCATTCGGAATATGTTTCAACTCAACCTAATGCACGCAAGTTGTACTTGAACTGAACGGAAACGCAGTGAAAGTCATTCACCTATGAGTTGAACATTTTTTTTAACTGCGCTCGCTATTATCACAACGAAAGCAAAGTAAAGCAAAGTAAATACGCATAAAAGAGAATTAAATAAAAAGTTTCCCAAAAGATTCATACAAAGCAAAAGCAGTCTTATTATTTGAACAACTTTTTATACTTGTCTCTTGGAGCACAAACACAAATGCACGTTACGGAAATTACTGTTGAATTCAATTAAAGAAGCTTGTGTTGTAAAATTTTTAAAAGCATTTCTGCATTCTGCAGGTTTCCCCAACAAATTGTGTTGCCTTTTAAGGGTAAAACAGAGTTGTATGCGACTGAACTTTATTTCGATTTATTTTCTAATAGTTTTCTTGGGTAAACTTATATGTACTCTTTGGCATTGGGCCTACCCGCCATCAACGCTAGCAGTAAATGTACGAATTAAATTTGAAGGCTTAGGCCATGAGTGAGTAGAAAAGTAGAAGGATTCCCGTCGCCCTGGCAGTTACGATGGGTGAGAATATTTCATTGAGAGAAATCGGGTAAAGAAGTTTGATTCTCTTCGGATATCATTCATCCTATACGCACATAGACAATTACATATAAATTAATTTATCAATATATGGCGAGATTTGCGAACCGCGATAAATTCGTAAAAAGTTTCCGTACAATTAACAAAAAAAAATACTTTCAAAATTGTTTTCTTTGCACTCTCAAGTTTCAAAAGTAATTTTTAGAAATTAATTATAAAATTATGCAAAACTGTTGCGACTTCTTTATAATTTGAATAGCTTGATAAGAATTTGTCACTGATCAAGAATATGCATATGTATATATATATATATATATATATATGTGTGCTATGTGCTATATTAAAGATAATACGATAAAATCAGTATAGCCAATCCATCCATCCTTTTGAATGGTCGGCAGCAATATGTACTTATTATTATGAGATAGCCATTTATTCTTTGTTAAATCTATCCAATTAAATTGCAACAGAAGATGATGAACAGTAAGCATTTTATCAAAGTATTTGCAACAACTGTTTCTGTATTCTATTCGCTCTTTCGAAGAGTCCAGTGCACAACATCTATCTCGAAGGGGAAACTAACTAAAATTATGAAAGGAAAGACTTGTGAAAAAAATATAAATGAAATTGTAAACTCAGAGACAGACAGACAGAGAGAGAGAGAGAGAGAGAGAGAGAGAGAGAGAGAGAAAGAGAAAGTGAGAAAAAAAGAAATATGCTTTAGTTTTTCAAATATTTTTAAAAAGAATTGAAAGCGTGTTTTCTTTCGTATCAAAAGATCCTTATTTTTACTTCTACTGCCTAATACCGGTTACGGTTCATTTGTGTATAATAAAGCGTTCGCCGTTCGTTCGAGGAGAAAAAAGCTAATTACAAACTACCAAATTAAGTAAATAATTATAAAGTAATCGGAAGACCAGTTATCTATGTATTTACGTATTATCAGAAAATATGTAAAAAAAATCTCAAACGGGTCGGAGATCGAGAATGGTTTTTGTGGAAAATCAAATCGAGAAAATCGAAAAAGCAAATAATGCTTTCACATGCAAAAATAGAGTTTTAATGATACACAAAATTGGAGAGAAATGCTTAGTGCACGGAATTGATGGAAAGCGAACTTCTTAACCGACTAAAGAGATCTCCAACTAATTCCCATATCGTATCGTATCATAGAAAGCATAGCGATAAATAGAACAAATAAATGAATCAATTAATTAATTAATAAATTTGTAATAAATTATTAAATTAATTATATAACAATTGTTTTTTTTGTTTTTTTTGTTTTTTTTTTGTTTCTTTTGTTTTTCTCAAGTATATATTTGTAACATTTTCATAAGTTAGATAGATAGTTGTGTGTAAATGAGGATTTCATGTAAATTATGTAAATAAGAATAATAATAATAATAATAATAATAATAATAATAACTAAGTTCTAGTTCTAGTTTGATTTTTCAAAACGAATTCGGGGCCTTTCTTATTATCATAATAATATTATTATAAATTAGAAAATTTATTTTCATTATTTATTCCCGAACTCGGGCATACCTACATATATATATATATATATATATCGATTATATTTCTGATATTGTGTTTAAATCAAACAGCTAAAAGCAATAAAATTGGGCCTGTACTAGCTATAAAATAGGAATCAATTAAACGAACGAGTATTTCGCGAGTATTTATTTATTATTTTTTTTCTAAAATAATCTTTCGTCTTGTATTCGAACAACAAAATTGAAAAAGATATCAATCAGATATCAATCTTTTACAATCAAAACTCACATATGTGTCACTGCACATCCTATGTATCGGCATATTAAACGAATATATTAAATATATTCATATAAAGTATGCAAAAAAACACTCACACACACAAACACACAAACACACACACACACACACGTATTTATTTATGTGTCTAATGTATTTCGTGCAAACTTTAAATGACATTAAAAAAACAAAAAAAAAAATTTAGAAAAATTTCATATAAAAAAATGATAAAACTAAATTAGTTTTAAAATAAATGAAAGCAAAATAAATAAATAGTATTATATATCGTAGAATAAGAAATATATCATTTTAGAAACGAAAAACAAAAGCAAGTTTTGGAGTAAAAATCAAATTATTACAAAATATAGATCGACTTTGTTTTTTTGTTAATTTGTAAATAAGTTTTTTTCCTTTTTATAAATATACGCAAGGACTGCGCACTCCACTTTCGAGGAGAGCAAGAGAGTAGCCGATTTTCAACACTGAACACTGAAGAGAACGGTTCCTGCATATTGACCATCCCAAGCCAGCATACAAAAATTGCACCATAAAGCCGCAGTCATCGCACAATAATTTCTGAACTGCCGGGCAAACTTCCTATCTAAAGGGAGACTCCATATCATTTTTCGAAAATACTAATCCCTAGACGCTCTTTGTCAAAATTCTAATGTCACTGACTAAACATAGCTTTTCGATGTGAAAAAGTATCGGCATTGCCTTCAAGAGTGTGAAGGCAACTCTTGCCCGCCGACAGTTTTTGCAATTTGTCGGGTGATTTGCTGATCTTGCACGATATTGTTCGAGTATTGATATCATTGAACACATTGAACGCGACAAGTAAGTGATTATGGAAACTATCAAAATAAAAAAAAAAAAAAAAAATCAAAAATTATTGTCGACAATCGAAAGTGAATTTACAAGGGATAGCTTTTTCGTAATCGTAAAGATATCAGAAGGGAAGACTGCGCATTAACGACTTTGCATCAACATATGGGCATAAGAAACTCGTTGGTCAAATCTCAACATTTCCTCCGTAGTCACCGGAATGAAAGAGTGCGTTGTTCCACAAGCCAATGACAACATTCCATGCGATTGCGTTCAAATTGCAACACCATGTCCTTTCTATCCGTTTCCAGCGACGATTATTTTTATATATCAAGCGAATCCTTCAGGGAGAGAGATTTGAATCAAACGGTGAGAACGCTGCGGAAAGTGAAACATATTTTCAGGATCGTTCTACACAGAAGATCAAAGGTCAAAAGTTAGAAGAGTGAGAACAAAATTTATTTCCTTTCACTTATCCGTAAGATTTATGGATCCATTTGTCTGCTGGTACCTACCTGATATTGACAAAGCTATTGATAACATTTTTTTTTTTTTTATGTTTCTGCATCGACTGTGAATGATACGCCGACAAAATGTGCGGTTTAATATAATTCTTTATCATCGATTGGGTGGTATGTTTTGGCTCCTCTTCGTAGAGACGTTAAATTCAATCTCAATTGGCGCGGAAAATAGATTCCATTTGCAATTATACTCGAAGTCTTACTTGTCATCAACGATCACTAAGGAGAGCGGGGAGTTTTTACTGAATCAATATCAGTGTCCAAATTCCCTCAAAATATATCGAAAATTGAGACGTGTAGACACAAAAATTCATGAACAAATATCGGACGGATAGATCGGTACAAGTACAAACGGTGTCCTTTGCGCCCATTATTTTCGATACCTTAATGGGTATCAGTAACATTGTTAACAAACAATGAACCTTACTCTGCGTTTCTGGCGCAAGTTTTTCACCTTTTCCCGAATTTTGCTTGAATACAACACAAAAGATTCCTCAAGTTCTTTATAAGACGCGCTACGCATTCATTTTCATTAATTCTAAGTTTCTTATAATTAACTCAGTTCGCCTGGCGCAGACGATGTAATTTGATCTGTGTTCGTCTTTCGCAGAACACATTTTGGCGTTGAATTATTTCTGACTTTCTGAGTTTCCCGTAACACAATTTTCATAAAAAGCGCTACGAATAAATTTCATCATGGGACTCAAGTGCTGCTAAGTACTGTAATAGTATCAAATATTGGTTGCTTAGAATGCACAAAACAGAAACGGTTCCATGAATACGCAAATATACGCAGGTATAGTCTGCTTCCAAGCTCGCTTGTTCAGAGAAATCTACCCGTGAGCAGGTTATATGGCTGACTATGCACGCATAAAATCCTGATCGAGTATAAACTCTTACGCTTCTAAACCAATTGCGATCCCACGATTCAATCCCACGTTTAATGATAGCATTCGACTGTCCTGAAGGTCAAATCGTTCAAATGGGCTTTCTTGGGCCGACTCATGAATTCCAAAATGAATCAACTAAAGCCTGGACAAATACAAAACATTTTCAGTTCACTAAAATATAAAAATATAAACCGAATGAACTGGAATATTAACGTATATTAAACACAGGGGATGTCCACAAAAGTTTGTGCTGCTTTACAGAACATTTATTTAAGTGCGCAATACGACCGTAACCGATACCGTATGAATAGAAACCCTTTTCGAAGACGTTCGTTTAGCTCTTAGAGGAGGTAACAATCAACAGACAAGACGGTGGGCAACAGCTACCCGACAGATATTCACTGGACACGATTGGGGAAGAGTTCGATATTTTCAAGCAAAAATTCATCTGCGGATATTGAATTTGCTCCCACCTATTCTAAAATGATCAACGAAAAATCCACATTGTGGAGTAAACTATTGTCAATTTTTCAAAAAATCAATCAATAACATACATAACTCGTCGCACATAACAGCCATCATTTCCTGTAAACGTTCATTGCATCCTACACCGCCAACTATTAATACCTTCAAGACAATTATTTAAAAATATATCTTAAGGTTTTTGAAAATATATCTTTCTTACCTCATTCGAATCACAATGGGCCATGGGCTCGCTCGGTAATTTCTACTAACATAGCGAAGATAGTTTCTTGCAGAGAGTAACACATATCAGCCTTAGTGTATTCTGGAGCCTCTGGTTCATCTGGCTTTTTGCGTTTACTACGCTTCTTAGAAGGATCAGCTATTTCTTCAATATGTGACAAAATACCAGAAATACGGGATTACGTCCATACCTGGTTAAAAATAAATTGTGTTAGCATTTGACTATGAAATATTGTTTCGTGCCAATCGATTTACCTTTTACCACGTAAGGCAATTTTATAAATTGCTTGCCTTGCGGGGCTGGGATCGTTTGAAAGTTTAATGATTCTAGCAAAACGATCCAAACAATTGCCCACCGCTATATCAATTGTTTCACCAAAAATACGATACCGTTTATTTGAGTAAGCTATTACTTGTGTATTTCCACCGCTAACATATAATACTATAGGGTTGTGAGCTCCCGTGATAAGGCGGCCCATTTCTATATGACCGATGCAATGATTGACGCCTATCAGTGGCTTCGACCGTAATAGCGATAACGTACGAGCTACTGTAG
>KK502410.1:2604258-2659762 GCA_000688735.1 Glossina austeni | reverse complement strand
GAAATCCTTAAAAATTAATAATAAAACATACAATTTAAAACATACATAACGTACACGTATATTTATGGTAAATACCTTCCTTCACCTGGTGGTGTAATGTAAGTTTTCCTAACGTTAGCCAATACTTGACCATCTTTAATAATACCAACACCGATTTTGTTTGCACTGCCTTCAATTCCAAGCGCGCAAGCCATTTCGCAATAAAGGAATCAAGAGACTTGTTAAGGATTTTACACTAATTAAATATATATATATATATATATATTAATGGATGAACATATTACATATAGCTTCAAATTAACATCTGTTAAATATGTTCTAAGTAGTTTCCAACATTGATTTAAAGATGACATACAGTGTTTTTTTCTATTAAATCTATGGGTTGGCTCTTTTTAAACCGAATTCTGCCATTTAACAGAATGCAAGACGTTGGTGTTGCCATTTAACGGGAAGTGGCATGTTCGTGATGTTATTTAACAGAAAACGGCACGTTCGTGATGTTATTTACAGAATAAGCTTGGATGTCAACCAAAGAAAAGCGGAGAACAAGTGTCGCCATTACGTTTCTTTTATGTAAGAACAGGGTTGTCAACAACGATGAAATTAAATGGTGCCACACATTTCACACTAGCAACGCCCCCTTCTGTGAAACATTTAAAACTTATTTATACACCTGCTGTTTAAGTCCAATATGTTCAAAGTGAAATAATATTAAACTTTAAACTTTACTCTGAGCCTCGTTGAACTGTTGAAATTTAACGGAGGCATCTGCGATTTTTTTGAAAACGCTCGGAGAAAACATAGAATTCACTTTTATTTGTTTTTTTTTTTCTTTTGCATCTAAGAGAGCGTCAGCTGTTTTACATATGTAGTTCGTTGCTGTAAATATGATACGATGTGTCGTTAATGTTGCAAATTTTAATTTTTGTTTACATTTGCCATCGAAAAGAACTTTAGCTTCCACAAAAATGACTTTAGCTTCCACGAAAACGACTTTAGCTTAATCCACATATCATTAAATTCAATAGAAATTATATTTGAGAAAAAAGTCATCTTTAATATGGCCTGTGTTTAAACAGCAAGAGCGAGATTAGTCAGCGGAAATAGCTCAGGCTTCACAACAACAGTAAGTAGAGATATATTAAAATGTTTACATTGTTTATTAAAATATTATTCAATTGTTTTACTTACTTTCTTGTACTTACAAATGAATTATAATTTGAATTATTTGCATTTCATGTGATCGACATTATTACCGATCGACACTATTACTGTCCCGCTTGCAATGCCAATGAAGTGTAAATGAAACACGTATACCTAAAAATGGGAAATGTGTGCATTCGAGAGATTTTTTTTTATTTCATATTTTAAATAATAAATAAATAGTACAAGACATGTTCCTATTTCTACGAAAGGGGAGATGTTTGATGGCTACATCGTTAATGGGTTTGCGAATAAATCTTTGTGCAGCATAAGTGTCAGTTGTCTGGAAGTGTTGTTCCGTGTATGTCGGTTAAAGTAGGTTCCTATGTATTTTGTTGCTGTAAAAGTAGCATTTTGTGTATTTTGCTGTTGCATTTTGCATTTATGTTTACATGCATGCCCGTTTACATCTTCCAAGGTATTGTTGCTGGTATTTGTTTATTTATCATAATTTGCTGTTACTATTATTATTATTATTATTATTATTATTATAATTACGTATACAAAGGTTTTAACCGATTGAAAGAATTGAACGAAGTTTGTTAGTTTCGAAGGAGAGATTAAGAGAAAAATTACTACGCAACCATCTCTCTCCGGACCCCGGACTCCGGAAATATTGCTTGCGAGCTCTTCATGATTTGCTTTCGAATACAATCTGCGTTTGTTTTTCTTTTCTATTCCTCCAAATTACGGATAAACGCAACGTTGCATCCATCACTCCATGTAACGTTCAATTTCAATTTATTTAAATTTATTTTGCAATTTTTATTTATTTTCCCATGTTTGTCTACGAAATAATACCTTCGACGCTGCGATTTTGAATAATTAAATTCTAAAAGCGATTAAATGGCATTTTGCGGTACATGTTGGAGAGTAGCTCGCATTTGGGCACTTTGCGATTGAAATAGAACTCGGCATCCAGCATTCGAATACTGAGCTCCGCGTCAAACATCGTCAATTTCAAATGTTTCATATAAAAAAAAAAAAAAGGCGAGAACTTTCTCGTCAACCCAATATACGTGGTATTTATTCATTAACACGATTATTTGCGCGAGACTAACAAGAGACCTTTAAAGTTATGAAATTAATATCGGAAATCGGAAACCGGCATATTTTGCTTGTGCGCTGTCGTCACTTAGCTAGCTTAGACCTTGATTGCAATTAGCAATAGTAGCAGACAAGTGCAGACAGAAACGATAATAATAATAACGAAAGCAACCGCATTAAGTAAGACAATCAATTGGATCCTTGAATAAGGAAAAAAAACCAACCATTCGATTAAAGGTAGTAAAGTAAGATCATCGTATCGTCTAGTCCGTGCAGTCAACATAATCCTATCCATTGCCATTAACGTGAGGTAACGCCATTAAGCGCATAAATAAATTAATTAAATATTCGCGTTCGTTTGTTGTTGTTTAAGATTTTTAGCAAAATTCATTCATTAAGTCAAAGCTCCTTGACATAGGGACGTGGAATAACATCGCTCTACGGCCTTCGAGTACCGTTGATATGTTTAAATAAATTCATTAATCACATTTATTAATCAATTTGATTTAAAGAAGACCCAATTATATGCATTTATGTTTAACCAGGCACCGCCCTCGGATCAAAGTGTTCACTCGGTGAATTATTGCGTAGAAATTGAGAAGTTTCGCGAAGCGGAAAGCAATCGTAAGGTTTGCGGAGACTTTTAATTGATTTTGTCTCTATATTCCGCAGCAGGTAACTATATAAGGCTATATAAGGATTCTCGACACATACATCTAAGCATCGCGGTGGCGAAATCTGTCTTCGCGGGTTTAAGTCTCAATGCCGTAGAGTTCACTGTGATTGGCCTAACACTGCGCCGATTGAGCACACATTCGCTAGACCGCAGCCGCTGCCCTCTCTCTTGTTTCTCTTCGTCATTGCTTTCCAACCGTCACCGTATTACACGAAGAGGAGACATTTCCTGAGTGCTTGGTCACGTATTAAAAAAAAGGGATAAATAAATAAAAATAACAATAAAAACTAATGTAAATACACATATATTTAGAGAGAATTTTTTAAATTATTAAAATTATTTTCAAATTCGTTTATAAAATTGTAATCAGAAGGAACGTACCGCGTCGAAATAGGTTCAAAAAAGGTTAAACTTCGTGGGCCACGTATCTTCGTTTGCTCGAAACGGGCATAACTGATAACGAAACACGGCGTAAAAGGCCAAATATTGTATATCAGAACTGCTTATTATATATCTGAAGGGGACCCAATAGCTATAAGTGAATAAATACAAATTTTTTGGAGAAAAGTAAAAAGTCATTTTTTGCTTTTTTAAACACACCTCGTATTTTGATAGATAGATAGATAGATGTTTAGCGTGGTCTGGATAAATTATTTACACCGACTTGCGCTCTCTTATTAAATATACCAAAATTGCTTAATAAAAATAAATAAATAAATAAATAAAAAAAAAAAACTTTAGTGAATAATGGTTAGTTATTGAAAAAAAAAAAACAAAACGTTAAGCAATTGATTTTGTTGTTGCCGCGAATTTTAAATATTTTATTCGAAAGTATTTATAGCTTTTTAATGTAGCGGACTTTTGGGTAAGCAAAGCTTTCCTTTCCTATAAGCATTTAAAACAGTGGCTAGCTTTTCGAAAAGTTACGATTATATATGTAAAGTAATTTTGCTGAATATAACAAATTTTTTTGTTGTTGGTTTGTTTTGTTTTCAGTATCAATAAAAATACGCAAGTAAAGCGGTCATTGCTGCGCTCACTTTAAAAACGTCGGGAATAAGAGGAAGATTTTTTCTTTTTTATAAAAATTTATTTTGTAATTATTTATTTTTCAATTAATAAAAAGAAAAATAGTTTTAAATCCAATATATAAAACATTTACAAGTAATTTATAAATATTTTAATACCCAAAACGAAATTCGAAAAACATTCAAAAGTAATAATTGTTATTTTTACATACATATAAATACACGTACAGTGTTAAACGAGTGTAAACAACGCATGCATATATACATATATCCATGTTAAACAGTGAGTGCGTTTTAAAGTTCCTGTGAAAAATTGGAATATATTTATTTATACCTATCTATATAAATATATATATAAATATATATTATATATATATATATATATATATATATAGATAGATAGATATGTATGTATATATATATATATATATATGTATATATATATATATATATATATATATATATATATATATATATAAGCATGAGTGTATGAATACGTATATATGCATTAATATCTTGATACATATGAACCGACCAAATTTTTCTGTGCTAGTGTGAAGTCTACCACTACAACTGTCAGTTACAACCAACCACCGTTTCGAATTGAAGTAAGTTACTTGGGAAACGAAATACTTCTAATGTATATATCTATATATATATATATATATATATATATAAGTAAAAAAATAAAATGCATCGTATAATATGTGAAAATATTCATTCAAAAAAAAAGGAAAATTTAAAAACAAAAGAACGCACGATTGTCAATAATTGGCCGGGTTTAAGGGGGTTAGTCCAATTTATTTGTGTTTAATATAATTTTTGTTTTTCAATTCTCTTATTGTTTAATAAACAAACTCAAAAATACAAATTGTCTTTAACTCGATAACAAACAACGTGCTCTTTTTATACCAACAGCAACAAATAAGAACAACAACAAATAAAAAATAATATATGTTTAGACATAAACAACAATAAGAAGAAACCTTTAAAAAATTTATATATTTTCATATGCACAAAACGACAAACGTTTATTATTAAAAATAGAAAAATCAATTCCATCCATACACATTTTATAGACGATTGTAAGAAGGGGAGAGCAAGACTGAGAGAACCAATATACGAAATATACGAGAATTTAATGAAAATGTGAGCAAATCACTTGTTACGAATTGAAATGAGAATAAGAGAGTGAAAAACGGTAGTTATTTGAAAAGCAAACTCAATATTCAGCTTAATGGTGCCAGGAAAAAAAGCTTGCTCTCTCTCTTTCTCAGCAGAGAGATCAAAAACATCCTCATTCACAGCCGGTATTATTTATGGCTGAATATATATGAGGGGATTTTGCTTTGATGTTGGAGAGAATTCCGTACAATTTTTATTTGTAGAAATTTAGTTTTTCCCAAGATTTTCAAGATGCTTACGGAAAATGTGTAAAATGTGTAAAAAAATATATGTGCGTTTTCTTGTTGCCGTTTCCTGGCTTTATTTTATTTATTTATTTATTTATTTATTTTTTTTTTTTTGTTTCTTTTGTGATTGTTCTTAATGTTGTTTTTATTGTTCTTCCTGCTTTAATAATAATGATGTTGATGATGCGTGGTCGTCGTGTGCGTGCTAAGTTTTTTTTTTTTTAAATTAATGTTTACTCGAAAGCGGTTGTTTCTTCGGCAAATTTAGTTAAACGAAATATTAAAATATAATATAATAAAAAAGATGAATAGTTTGTTCTCAGACTAATGCGACGACAAATACAAGTCAAGCACACCCAAAGAGGCGTTAACCTCTGGAAATTGAAAAGTACACACATGGCGTACAGGCTTATCTTAATATAATATAATATAATATAATATAATAGGCCGTCTGACGACCCCAAATAATAATTGACCAACGACTGACCTCATGTGTAATTAGTTGAATAGTTGAAAAATAAAGAAAGAAAAGCAGCAACAAAAATAACATAAAATTGTCACGTTCGTTAATGTAATGTGATGGGCATTAAAGTTAATACACACAAATAGGCATAAATCAAATTTGAGTTTAATCATAGAGAACATAAAACATAAAAAACAAACAGGCCAAGAAGTCTGTCGGTCCGGCAATGAGGGTGTCTATGGCCTACTGACGTTTAGGCTTTTTTTCTGAGTAGTGTCACAATCTCCTCCCCAACTATTGTGCTACTATTATCTTCGTTTTTTCATACATGCACACATGCACACACACACACACACACACACACACACACACACACACACACATTTTCCCATACTATGCATACAAATGTGACAATAACTCGCTGTTTGCTTGTATCAGCCAACATATACGCACGCACATACAGAAACAAATATTGGCTCTCTCTCTCTCTCTCTCTTTCTCTCTTACTCGCCAGTTTCTCATTTTATCATCAACTTGGATGGTATTGCAAGTAAACTGCTTAAAACTCATTAATGTGCTATGTCATTGTGCGCAGATACAATTCCTGCTTATTTTGTTTCTTCTTTTTTTTTTTTCATTTTTCTTTTATATCCCAGAGATTCCTTCAAATTTCAAATGCCAAGAATAACTTCACTTTCAAAGCCTCGTTAACGTTGAACATAAGAGTAGAGTGGAGTAGAGAGTGAGAAAATATCACACATACACAATTAAGCACAGACCGTCAGTCAGATAAGCCAACATGAAAAAAATATATTTTAAACGATACAAATTGAAGCGAGAACAAGTGAAAAATTTTGTGAATTTTTACAAACTTTCGGTGGAGTGAAACTTTGAATTGATAGTGCGTTTTATATAATTCATCCGTCCCTCTTTAATAATAGGCATTAACGAGAACTGCTTATGCTCTCGTACTAAATTTAATCAGTGTAACGTATAATGAATGATTTTTTTTCTTTCTTTATTTATTTATTTTTATTTTTTATTTTTTTTTTTTCTCTTTTCTAATTCTCTACCCCCGAATATTATGTTATTTAAGGAATATGAAATAATCGATGGCCTTAAATATATTAGCTTGTCAAGGAATCATTTTGTTTTATATCATTACAGTTGAGACACATTGACCGTTTAAACGAGATCAGGAGGGTCAGTTGCACATATTATGGGCTGTGGACAAAGTAAAATTCATCTTTATCCTAGAAAATCGAAAAGCAAAGCAAACGGCAAAAAAGGAGGACACGGTAAGTAATTGTATCGTCAAATGCCACCCACCTCTCCATTTAACCGTTAGTTTTGTTCTTATTATTCTTTATACATATG
Source organism: Glossina austeni (assembly GCA_000688735.1). Taxonomy (NCBI): domain Eukaryota; kingdom Metazoa; phylum Arthropoda; class Insecta; order Diptera; family Glossinidae; genus Glossina; species Glossina austeni. Next base: position 2,652,556 of record KK502410.1, on the reverse strand, counting down.
TATATGTATATTTAATGCTTGTATATATATATATATATATGTATGTATGTATGTATGTATGTATGTATGTATGTATTATATTTAAGCAACCAATACTAATGACAAGAACACCTTATTCAGCTACAGATTTTTTGACGCACATGTGAAAATATGCATTTGCATAAAAATAAAACTGCAGCCTTATTAAATGGTCACTCATTGTACGTTTATTGTTATGATTGTTGTTGCTTTTCTTAAATTTTGCAAAAGGATATATATATATATATATATATATATATATATTATCATCATCATCACATATATAATATAAAGTACCACCACCTGTTCGTAACGAGCACACTCGCCGCCAATTGACTATGCAACGATAACTGTTTGATTATTGCTTTGGAGCAGAGATTTTTTATCCTTTGAACGTATATGCGTGGACCGTGCGACAATCAACATGTTACAAAATTATCCTCAGACAGTCTAATAGCAATATCAATAGACCTGCCTGCTGTCTGCAAGGAAACTATCTACCTAAACACTAATGCACGCGTGCATACAAATTTGCTAGCATTTAGGTAAATTTTCTCTTTCTCTTGCCCTTCACATCCATCTTCCGCTCGCTCTTTCTGACTCTCTTTCTCCGTATTCCCCCCATTTTCCTTTCAGCTTGAAACCACTCTTTCTATTACTTACGACAATCGTTATTCGCTTTGCACAATGTGCTTGCAAATCTATTAATGTGTGTGTGTGTGTGTGTGTGTGTGTGTGTGTATGTGTGTGTGTGTGTATGTATGTATGTATGTATGTATGTGTGTGTGTGTGTTGGTGGGAGGATGGATGGGTGCATATGTATGTATGTATGTATGTATGTATGTATGTATGTACGTGTACCTTTATTGTAATTGCTGGTTCATTTGCCTCGTTCCCATTTTCAGCTGTTACGTAGCTCGAAGGACACATTCTATGGAATACATATTAGAGAGAAGGCAATAGAGAAAGAAACAAAGAGCGACACCAACAACAACAACAACAACAACAATAATAATAATAATAATAATAATAATAATAACAACAATAACAACAATAACAATAAAAACAATAGCAAGCATTAGATGTACTAAAAAGTTAGCATTTACTGGAATTGATTTTATTTTTCACTAATTTGTTTAAAACATTATTGAAGGGAAAAGGATATTGTTCCATTGTTTTCATCGTCGCATCGTAAATACATGGATGGCAAAAAGATAAAAGATATAAATACGATTTGTCATCAAGTGTTTCAACTAAAAGAACAATTGAGCATTGAATTAAGGTCGTGTTGCTTGTTACACTAAGAAATCAATACATCTCTAAATACTTGATATTTCACTTAAAACGATTCACAAGATGAAGTAAAAATTCATATTTTCAGATAATTATATATATATATGTGTATAAACACATAAACATCACATATATAGATAGATACTCAAATTTATTAAAAGAATTGAAATTAGGTCGCAACAGCAAAATTATCTTAAGTTAATAATCAAAGTAAGAAAGGACGATAAACGAAAATACGTACGCAACTAAAGTTAAAAGTAAAGCCTAATAATAATTTTCAGGTTAGGCAATTAGGCTAACGCGGAAATGACCCCATGCTAAAAGATAAACATCATATTAATATTTATTTATTACAATATTTATGATAATAAAATTTCATGACTCGTTAAGTAAAACTACGCGTTCAGCTTTGTCCTGTCAGGAAATTGCCAATTTTCTGTATATAGATATAAATCAGCTAGTATTGTTTCTTCTGTCTGTCCAATGCCTGAAATTAAACGATTTAAGAGCAATTTTTACTTGTACGCCAAGGCAAACCGCAACATTACTACTGCCTATGGTGGGGAGAGCGAGAGAGGGTTTGAGCGAAATGCTTTAATTTATTTACATCGATGAAAAAGTATTTTCGGATTCTTCTCATCGTGCTTACCAACATTTCCTATATTTACTAATTTGAATAGACACTATCCACGACACGACACGCCACACACTCCCACAACTTCGGCCACCTCCTAATGCAAATATTTTAAATGCCTAGCAGAGCTATGTTAAAGTCTTAACAAAATGTCTGTTCTATTAATTGATGAATAGATGAATAGATTCTTTATTAGTTAAGTTCGAGCGAAATTCGATGTCAAATAAAATCAATCCATGCATTATCATCTATGCGATAATGGAAAAGTATTCGGGAGATTATCGTTTAGTTTTCCCCTCTCCAGTCTGTCATTTTTTGGGGATAACACAAGCAGCCAGAATTTAACTGAACTGAGGATCTGTTCCTCAACGCCGATTAATATTGCGATGGGGCAATTATTTCGTTTATAGGCTGAATATGCCCCTTGACTTGGGAAAGCAGCATCGCTCGATGCTGCAAGAAGTAGTTGATCCGAGCAAATATATTGCATTGAATTTAAGTGATCTGCTCTGCGTAATACGACTACGTCTTGTTGACTTCGAGATATGGTTTTAAAGAACGATTGGCGATAAAACTGTCGCAGAACATTGATTGCTTTCTCTTAGAGCAGCAGAGAGAGAGCAAGCTTTTATCCCATTTGGCTAATGGGAAGAATCATCGGTAGGTTATCTTCACTTTGGCCGATTGAGTCCAAGATTTTCCACGCTTATATATGAGATATGAAATTACATTAATTCGATATTTAGAGACATACGATCACTGGTCTACACACTCACTACACATTAATCACATTTTATGAAACTGAGAGCGAGAGCGAGAGCGAGAGAACCTATACCATCTACGGTAAGAGTGCATTGATTTTATGCAGATGTCTACCATATTTAAAAGGACTTGAGAGATACACTCAGGTGTGGTCCTTTGTTGAACATACAGGATACAATTTTTTAGATATTTTCATGAAATTTCATGCACTGAGATCTCTTTGGTCTGAGTGACCGGCTAGGCAAGAGTCTCGTGACTAGTAACTCAATGCTCGTGGATTCGAATCTAAAAAGCGGTAGAGTTCTTAATAAAAGCCGAAAGCCTTAGATGCTAGTGCTTTAAGACTTTAGTCTTCGAATTTATTCTCTGGCTAAATTTATAATAATAAAAATAATAATAATACCTAAGGATACAAAGCTATCTGAAGTGAATTAGATCGGACCATTTTTACGGCCAATGCCTCTATAAAATATTGTTTTGATTAAAATAAATATATATATACATATGTATATATATGAAAAACTAATTTTTGTGATTTTTAACAGTTCTTAAGAAAAATCGATTAAATGTTTGACTTACTTAAACAATGCGAACAATTTGCGTTAAGTGCAGGATTCGTTTTCGAATCCGACCCTATGTAAATATTTTTACACACAAATAAGCCTTCATATATAGCAAGAAGAAGAAGAAGAATTTTAACTATTTTATGATGAAAATTGTTGCACTATAATGATTTCACATATAAATTTATTAAGCTAAGCTAGGATCACATAAGTCTACTGTTTGTATCGTCTTCCAAACACGGATTCCTATCAGAAACAAGGCTGTATGTAGATAACAAGACTAAATTGTTGGTAGTTTATGACGAGTCTTTTGACAAAAACCTAAATTCTATCAAATACGTCTGGCTTAACGTTTTTTGTTGTCCTTGTCAATATAAGCGGACGTATGCCCTTACATGGTCACGAGGTATACTTTAGCGTACTTTTTTGCGAAAATATATATAACGTATTGCGAAATAGTATAGGGTATTAAATGATCGCTTAGCTTAGCTTGAATAGAATCGTATTCTGAACTAAAGGACACCGTTAGGCGTTTCGTTTTTTCCGACTTCAGTTTCAGCAAAACAAAACTAACGAAAATTGAAAATACACATATGTGTCATTTTCGTGAAAACCGAAAGCGGACATTTTGATATGTAAAAGCATCTAAAGCCAAAATATTCATTAAATTTTTAATTCACTTTAACGTACAATTAAAGTCAAACACCTTCAAAAACGTATAAGTAACGATTGATAAAATGAAAATATATAAACAAATATATATATCCGATTCATTTTGCACGTACCCGAATAAAATAATGTAAAAGATTGCTAAAAAGTTCAATAATTGTCATCACTTTCCAGGATTGTCAATCTTTCCTTCCTGATTAGCGTAATGCCGTATCTATTTATTTAAATGCACACACACACACACACACACACACAGAGCAGAGGGGGTGGAAGCCAATAGTGTATTCCACCAAGGTCCCACCATTAGAAGCGCGCTAACGACAACCACCCTCCGCGAAGTAATACCTAACGGTGGTCCCGCGAAGGAAAACGGTAGAAGAAGTGTGTGGTGTGGTAGTTTTTAGTACGTAAGCGTCATGGATGGCGAATCGTGCATGCTGCTACTAAGAACTAGCAGTATCTTCCGAAGATTTTCTACCTCCTGCTCGCTGAGCAAAAAAAAAAAAAAAAACACAATTCGGTTTCGCTATTTGATGAATTATATGTATATACACATACGCATAATGAAATTTGTGTACACCTCCCTCGTATTGAGCTAAAGATTTAAAAAGTATCGTAAAAATCGTACTCATCCAATTTTCTTCCTAATTCAATTAACTCGTTCAGGTTGCTGTTCTTCATTATCTATGCTACCGTAATTTGTCTCATTTTCATCTAATTGCTCGTCAATTATTTGTTCTTTGGTATCTGTCTTATCGAAATTTTGCGCAATCTTTTTCTGTCGCTATGTGCCTCACAGTTTAGCTATATATCCCATGCTTATCCATTAGTTTCGGACATCTTCCAAGTTTGAAGTGACATTCGCTGAATCGCAAGGGAATAAAACTCTCTAAATTTCTAAAATTATAAGAGAACTTCCACAACGTCCTGTTTAAAGTAGTAGTGCCCTTGAAGTGCGAAATTGCCGAAAATTGAAGGAAAAGATTATATCCGTCCCATGTTTTGAAGGTCTGTAAAATGAACCAAAAAAAAAAAAAATAAATAAAAGAGAATTTCAGATCAATAAAATTTTCTTTAGAATTCAAAGTAAAAAATAGTACGACCTTGCATGGAAAACAGGAAATTCAGGAGATTCTTGTTTCTATCTCTCGACGAAGTTATTATTATTATTGTTATTTTTGTTTTTACGGCGCAGAGAATTTAATTCAAAGTTCCAATGTTGACTTTTGAGCACGTCGATCTTTGTGTAATAGTGGAGTTTCCTCCCCTATGACAAGATCACGATTGTACGTAGTCGGACAAAAATGAACAAATGAAGTAATGGTGGCGTTGACCTTACACACGATATTATAAAATGAATTATGATTATATTTATTCTTCTTCTACTTTTGCCATTTTCATTGATTTGTCGTTGAAGGTAAAAAATTGTATGGAATAAGATTCAGATCCGAATTCTATTTCAGGTGATTCAGATGCCGAAACAGACGAAGATGAAGGACACATTGAGGATGCGGAAAAGTTTCAAACTCGAGAACGCGATAAAAACGAAGAAGCTGAAGATAATAGCAATAAAGATTCGGGGGAATCGGACGATGAAGTGTCCGTTTCATTGTTACGAGCAAAAAATCTATCTTTGCTGCAAAGTCAGTAAGTATCGCATTTAGAACTGAATTAAGAAAATTATTTTTTTTTTTTCGAGGTCGAATTGATCAAATCAATGTTTCAGGGAAATATCAACTAGTCAACAAAATTTCTTTCGGATGCTAGATAAGAAGATCGAGGAGGTTCGTACTCATAAATTACTGAAAATCTCAAGTGAATATGTTCGTCGTATCAATTTTAGGGACCGGATTACGATTCAAATAGTGAAACTGAAATAGCTTTAGAGGAGGCGCGCCTGAACGCTTTGGTACAGCATTGGGAATCAGCCAGTTTAACGGCATCGATGTGTTCGTCAGCTAGTCGTTCCTTGCAAACAACGCCTGTACGACAGACGCCGGCTAAACAATTGGCCACGTCCAGAAACATGTTACCGACTGGAATACCACCTCAAGTACTCAATGCGGAATTTCTACCTCTAACGAGTACTTCAATAACCGGAAGCCAATTACCCAGTGGTGCTCTGAAATTGGCAACTTCCAATAAATCATTGGTATTATCACATATGAACTCCGGTATACTGCACCAAATGGCAGCGTTACCACAGATGCCCCTCGGCATGCCGGCTGAAACATCTGCCGCAACTCCAAATATGGCTACTGCTAACGCAAATTCGTCCAATGCCCTCGCTATCCTGCAGGCACCCAATACACCACCAACACAACAATATTTGCTCGCCATTCCAGCTGGTTCATCGCCACTTCTGGGTAAATCCAGTCAAATAAGTCCCAAAAGATTGGTTGATGGCCGCATGTTAATTAATTCCAGTCCGTTAGCACAACAAATGCAACCATCCCCGCCGACTAATCTTATGCAAAACCAATATATCCCCGCTACGCCAAATCTACAAACAGCAACCACTTCGAATTATATGAACGGCGGAAGAGGTCCGCAATCGTCAGCAATGGCCCTACAATTAGCGTATTATGGTCAAGCTTCCACTGCCCAACAGCAAAATGTGCAACAAGCAATATCACAACAACAGCATCAACAACAATTACTTGAACAAACTCCCCAAAGCCAAAACCAATTGTTATCCTCCTCGACGTTATCAGCGTCAACTTATTACGGTGAAAATGTGCAAAGTGTTCAGGTATATTGTAAATGATCGCAATATTGTTGTCCCATCAACTGAAATTGAAATTATAAATGTATTTATATTGTAGCCGCCAAGCACTGAGTATCGATTTCCGCCTGCCATCAGTGTACAACGTTTGGCACCGCAAGTGCAGCGACAACTGCGCGAAACGCAGGAACTGATAAAAGACTCTTGCCCCCAATTGTATGCGACCGGTTACGGTAGTCCCGGACCTCCACCGATTCGTAATCAAACAGGAATCACCGGTCGCACCCTCCCAACAAGTCGAAGACCCACCCTGGAGACACAATTCTCGCAGGAACTCTCGTGATATCTACAAAACTGAAATCATAATACATACAAAAACTAACCAATAACAACAAAAGCCAAATTTTAAATGTTAACATTTAATGGAATTAATGAGAAATGTAAAGCCACAGATAAACAAGATATAAAAACCTACTTATGAACCAAAGAGATACATTTAGCGAGGTGGTCGATCAAATGCATAACATATACCACATATACGCTTATCGATTATCGAAGCAATGATTATAAAAGCAAACATATTATGCATACATCAAGGCATACATAATACTTACATACCATACCATAGGTAGAGGCTTCTGTTAGATGCCAACGATTATATTCACACTACATAGAATCGAATCGTCATCAAATCTCTTTTAGTCTCATTTTAGAAAGTGTATTTAACGTCTCTAGTCGCGCATTCAGAAACAATATCAGCAGTCATCAATAATATAAACACATGCATAAAAACCGACGTCATCAACCCAAGAACCCCCGGTTAACATATTAAGGTTAAAATATAAAAATAGAAAACACCAAAGAAAATATGTAACTACTCTTACATTCTCATGCATATACACGTAGGCACATGCATACATACAATACGAACATACCTATAATACTCTATTAGTCCTATTCAACTAAACACTAATTCTAAAGCATTTGTCACGCATTTTACACCGCAATGAATAAGTGAATGAATGGATGGAAGAACGAACGAATGTATAAGCAAAAAGACAGAAAAAAAAATAAAAAATAAATAAATAAATAAATAAATAAATAAATAAAAACTAAAAATAAATAAATAAATACGAAAAGCATCAAAAATAAATTAATATATATTTACTCAAGTGCATCATCAAATGTTAGATATTTTAAAACAAAAAAACAAAAACAAATAAAAAAAAAAAAAACAAAAAAAGAAAAGAAAGACGCTCATGCACATCCCCATACATACAGTAAATGTATAGTAGAACAACAACAACAACAACAACAACAACAACAACAATCATTTATTTATTCATTGTTTTCATCATCACTTTGTGTGCGCGCATGCGTACGTGCATCCGCACAACACACTGCAAATAATAATTAATTCTTAATTCTAATGTCACATCAAACGTACTTGTATTTGTAATTTGAGTAATTTTTATTAATAATTAATATAATTAAATAATGTAGAATACTTATTATTATTATTATTATTATTATTATTATTATTATTGTATAATTATTATTATTACATTATAATTAATTAAATGAGAATATATTATATTTAAAAGAAAGGAACGACAACAAGAAAACCACATAGTATATATACAAAATATACATATTTATTTATTACTTACTCTATTATGAACAAACGATTGTATTTTTATTTTGATTGTATATATATATGTATATATATATATATATATATATATATATTCTATGTAAAATAGTTTTTTTGTTTTCTGCTTTTTGTTATCTAATTTTTTTCTTTTTTGTTTTTCCTATTTTTCATTTTTTTGTTCTTCTTATATTGAAAACAAAAAAGCGGAGAAAATTTGAATATAAAATAAAAATTGATTACGTTTAGAGCGACAAAAAGGAATTTTATTAGGTCATTCATTCGCTTGGCGAAAATCAGTGTTTATGTGTCATCTTGAATTAAGTCTTGAATACAATTCCCCTCATCATCTTAAAAAATCGATATTAATATGCTCTTCAACACTTGCCGTTAAGTTTGTGCGAACGAATGTAACACCTAGAAAGATTTGAGTCAAAGTCACTTTTCATTATACCGACCGATTCAGAACCATTTTCTGAATCAATTTAAGATTGTCTGTCCCCGTCCCCGTCACCCGTCTGTCGTTTATTCTTGTGTTCAACCTATGGATATATGATTGGCATCTGTTATGAATCGCCAACTTTTGCTATAAACTGAGAAATTTTTTGACTGCATACATATTATCCAACTTATGGTACAAGAACGTGTGGAGCAACGTATTGAACGTGTATGCAATACCGAGAACGACTTGAGATAGAACAACATTTTACCATTAGGATCACGTTCTGAATCGATTTAAACATGTCTGTCCGTATTTGTGATTTTCTGTTGCACTCAACCTACGGACCGTAATTTCCAAGATATTTTTTGGTGACATTTGGTACAGTGAAATGTTTCGGCCTAAGTGCAAATGCCATTGAAAATGATTCAGAGCGGACCTATTTGTCGAACGCTTCCCATATAACGCTTTATTTCGAAAATATATTATGCGAATAATTGTTGTGTAGCGTAGGGTATTTAATGGTGGGCCGCGACTCATTGGAATGTCTTTAGTTGTTTCTTTATAGATATTTCATCAATGTTTTCAGGCGTATTCTTAATCAGCGAGATTGTGGCCAAGATAGTTGCAACAGAATTCAGATCGAATACAGAATTTTTTAAACGTAAGAGTAAGTTAGTATATACTCAAGTTTGTAGAGTTGTTGAATGTCAAAAATCTACTACGAATAAAATATATATGAGAGATTTGCTCGCATATTTTCTTGAGAAAAAATTTTCTTTAGCGTGCGCATCGAATCACAATTCGTTTCGATTATAATAAATAGCCAAAAATTTGGGAAACTCAAGTGTTAAGAATTATGTCAAACTATTCCTTGTAATCGTAACCAAAGTAATCAGATCATGTTAATGTATATAGCTACCCGGAGGCGTGCTATCACGTTGCAATGCTCGCCGTGAAAACGATAGAAAATCAATTACGCATGCGGGTCCACATACATCTATAACGCTATAAACGATCAAAAGGATATGAAAAGGAGAAGCAAGAAAAAAACGCTGAAAAAAAAGACTGTAGAGAATACTTTAGGGAGCGGCATTTTATATGAATCGTCGTGCAGTTAACTCATCCACGGATAATGTGTGTGTGTTTTAAGTGCGTCTTCTCACAAAGTAAGCTCTACATTGTGCGATTGCGATCATTGCTAGAGTTTGGAGGATTTTCGTCAAAAGCCTTAAAACGTTGCGTTCATTTACTTTATCAGAAATGGTTCACGTTTGCCTTCTTTTCGTAGGAAAACATCTCTAATAGTTTTATACCCTACAGCATTTAGTGTAAGAGTAAATTAAGTTTATGCGGATGTATAGAGCATCGAGTAAGATTTCAGATAAATGCATCTCTGACTATACCGCCCGATTCCAAATTACTTTCTGAACCGATTTAAGCTGGTCGGTGCGCCTGTTCATCTTGTGTTCTAATTTCGCAATTTTTGAGAGGTTTTAATGACATTTGATGCATCGGCACATTTTGGCTCAAAGACGAATGCTGTTGCAAATGATTCAAATCGCAGCAGTTCTTCTTATTTTGAAAAGTCGTTGTATGAAGAACTTTATTAAATGAAGCAGTGTAGGACGTTTAGTGATGGACTGTGGTCTATACTGCCAAATAATAGGCTATTCTTGTATCAACGTTTTCGTTGAGATTGTATTGTATTGTAATTTAGAAATGCATAGAAAAAAGTTTCAGTCATCTAACGTCATCTACCCCCTACATGACCTCTCTTAGAAATTAAGTCTTTATCCGATAAGAACATCTAATTTTTGGTATTTCATCACGAAAAGTATTTAATAGTCGCGTCCTTAAGTGACTATGAAGCTTTTAACATGCTTTTCGATATATTAGCTGCACCACTGCCATTAATGCATTCGTCATAGTCCATTTACTTAAATAATTGAGACACCACGATTAGTTCATTGTCTTCCTCGGCATAGAAGTAGCGCCGGATTAGAGCGTTGGTTCTTGGACGATCAGCACGGTTCTTCAAAGCTCAAATATTTTGGCATTGATAGGCAATAAAACGATCATTTCTCTTTTCCTGTCTTTATCACTAGATATCGTATAAAGTCATTATACCAGAAAGCAATTCAATTCTTTTGGCAAACTTCTGGTCTTCGGTACGTCAAGGATTACGAGTTTGAATATATTTTTCTCACTTACTGTGTGTTGAGCATAGCAACTATGGCCAATTAATTGTGGACATGTCAGCTCAGTTGATCTATCAGCATTATTTTTATTAAATTTCCAAATTAATGTCTGATATAAATTATACTATACGGGTTATTGTGGAGGAATGATCGTGTCCAAGTATATATTTCTCTAAAGCGTCCGACCTCAACAACCGCAGTGGATTTTTTTTTTCTTATTCTTGATAGCAGCTGTATATCTAAACTTTTGTAAAAGTGGGCGTTCCGATAGAAGGCGTCGCATAAGTGCAGGCAGATTTGATGAATACTTCTGGGTGTTATAACCGCGAAGGACAAGTCTATTTTGTTAACGTTTGTCAGCGCTGTAAGTTGGCATATATTCTTATCAGTGATGACTGCCTATTATGGGTGAAAATGGACGTGAGTCTATCGCAATTCAATAAAATTTAACTTCCAATTTATGTTGACCTACGTTAACCTAAAACTTGACAAAACCATCTTCCAAGGGTTGTCATCCAACCATTACAAGCGGACAATGTAAACTGAATTGCTGCTACTAACAACAACATTAGGTCACTTAAAGAAACTCACCACAACAAGATGTATGTGTCGATTAACCCATAAATTTGATTTGAAAAGTCTTCTCCCACGCTGTATAACTTTCTCTTCTGTAATCAGAAACAAAATGGTCTGGAGCTTTTATTCCAAAGAAAAAAAAAAAAAAATTATTTTTATTTAAAATGGAATTCAAAGATATTTAATCTTATGCTACTAATGCTACTAATATAGCAAAATTATTAATTAATATTATCTGGATGTTTATTGAAACATCTATAGTATAATGGAATAATAAGAAATATATGTAATTTACGTAAGTTTTCAGTTTTGCTCTGTTTAACGACAATGTGTAATTAGGTTCGTCTGGTGATTGTTAATGTATTTTGTGTTACCGCAATACATATTTTAATGATAGGAAAAACAAAAGCGTAAATAACTCAAGTAAATTCAATAATTTATAAGAAAGTTAAGAGAGATAAAAATAATACTACGTCTAAATTTACTGCTTTTTGAGATAATTAATGCGTTAATAAAGCCTCTCTTTTGAATTTGTGTGACGGAATTTAATTTTGAACTGGTAAAGGTGGTGGAGGATAAGCGTACATGTCATTGGTTCCAGCGGCCGAAACGGAAGCAGAGGGAACGGCATACGATGATGTCGATGAGTGAGTATTATAAGGATAGGGAGCCGGTTGATTAAAACGAGACTTCTTGTGATTATCAAGGGAATTACCAGCGACATTATCATAGGAATTCGGAGCAGACGAAGAGAAACGAGATAATTGACCATTTGCACGTGCCATGGCGTGTGGGGCGTTTGTGCTATGATATCTACCACCATTTTGAGATGGATATTGCTGTTGGTGTGGTTGTGCAGCGTAATTTCCATAAGTAGCTCTTGGCTGTTGTTGTTGCTGACGATTATTATTATAATTTCCGTTCGAATTTGATTGATTTCCATGAGAATATTTTTGATAGCCAGCAGAATTGTTGGAACGGCCTCCGTTACCACGTTTCGAATGCGATGCCATGTCCACTAAACGTGGGTTTATAACCTAAGTGAATAAAAACAATTTTTTATGTGCAAGAAAACTTTATCATCACTTTGTTTCGCTAACTACACACTTACCTGTTTAGCTTCTCGTAGAACTTGTATCAAATCATTGGCTTTGTTAGCGTTGGCCGTAGTAAAAAGCGTGTATGCCGTTCCCGTATTATTCGAGCGTCCAGTACGCCCAATCCGATGTACATAGTCCTCGGAATTGGATGGATAATCATAGTTGATGACAAATTTCACATCATCGACATCTGTGTTTGCGTCGTATGCACACACAGTAGTCATACATAGCGACAAATTTTGATTGATTGCATTTACATTATGGGCGAGGAGGAATAGAAATTAATTACGTTAAAACCGAGAAGAAAACTTCTATAGACATATGCAAAACAACTGCGTTTACTACTTAATACCTTTATATAATACTTAGTGTGCGTGTATATATATAAATATATGTATATACATACATATATGTATGTGTTTGATTGTTTAACAGAATAATTGGAACAAAAATTTATTCATCCACATCAAAATATAAAATTTGTGTTTTAAGTTTTCTTTATCTTTTTTCTTCTTTTTTTTTTGTAATATTTTTAAAGCACAAGTAGTGGACCTCGACCTTTACATAGATGTACATAAATGAATTCATAATAAAGAGACCAATTTTAATGATAGCAACAACAACGGATGCCTTCAGTTGCTTTTGTGTTGTTGTTGTTGTTTCCATATAATTTTTTTTATTCTTTTGAATTTCAATTTAGAAACTTAAACATAAAAAATCTCTTAAAGCTTATTTGATTTAAAATTTAGATTAATCACATCAACAATTTTCTGTTCGATTTGTTGATAATTTATTTAAAGTACTTACCCAGCTCCGAAGGGCTAAAAATAGAACTAATTTTAAAACTGTAAAAATAGAATATCTTCTCTTTTCTTGTGTCTGTTACTAGAGGAAATAATCTAAAAAGTAAATAAATAAAGCAGTAGGCTGTTGCCAGCAATTGGGAATAGACACAGAGAAAGTTTTCGCTTCCGAGATTAGCAAAAGCATAAAAAACCAAAAAACTAAACGAAAAACTAAACTGAAATATGACAAAAAAAAATCGAAGTCCATTTCATAATATAATGATGAGATATTATTTTTGTTCACATACCAAATACAATAAGAAATTGTTTTCCTAATCCTCTTAGAAAATCAGGAAATATACGTACGTATATAAATCAAGAGTAAGAAAATCAAATTCAGAAGCCAGTCAAAAACGTGTAAGGACGACTACATTAACAAAAAAAAAAAAAAAAAAAAAAAAAAAAAAAAATAAAAAAAAAAAAAAAAAAAAAAATATTCCGCTTGACAAGGACACCAATTGAATGGCAACCAAAATCCACAGAAAGCAGACAGGACCAGAACAAGAGAAGACTAAAAATTTTCGCGCAAAAAAATTCGCTTTATAAGCATTCGATGCATAGACATATCGCATAACCTTTACTTTCTTAGGATGCCTTGACTGACCGTCTAAAAAGGTGATGTTGCATATCAACATTACTACGTATAGAACATCAACAATAATAATGCATAAAATACGACATACAATAGTTAACCAGCAATGGTTAATGGAAAAAATTATTCTCCTCATTATTTAACCCACACCACACAACCTAAACAAAAATTATTATTATAAGTAGTAGATGAAAAACGAGACTGTTCTTCTCCAAAAGAAAAGAACGGGCTTATCTATGTTATTGCGCAATACGAACGAATTCGATCTCCTCCTTCCCTCACTCAAATGGTGGTGGTGGCGGAGAGAATTTTTTCTTCTTACGGAAAAACAAAAAGAAAGAAATTACACGAAGATCTCTCGCGGTGGCAGGTGTTGGGCTTCGATTCATCCTGTAAAAATACAGACACGAATCAAATATAAAATAATGAAAGAATTCCTTTATAGCATTTCATCCACACCATCACTCGCCCGCCATCATATTCAAGAAAACAGTGTTTGCAACACAACAAGCTAGTGGCTCATGTCAATCATTAACAAAAATCTTACCTAGTCCTCTAGCGGCCACATCAGTAGCCACGAGGATCGAACTGCGGCCATTACGGAACGAAGTCAATACATAATCACGCTCTTGTTGCGACTTGTCACCATGTATAGCACAGGCTCGCCAGCCCTGACGTGAGATTGAACGCGTTATTTCATCAACACGTTTTTTGGTTTCCACAAATATAATTGTTTTGGTATCTTTTTCAGATGATATTTCTCCCAACAATTTGTTCAACTTATTGGTCTTTTCAGCCTCTTCGCATACATCAACAATTTGCAAAATGTTATGATTAGCAGACAAAGTTAGTGAGCCAATATTGATTTGTATGTAGTTATCAAGAAACTCTTCAGCCAAATTGCGCACCTCTTTTGGCCAGGTAGCAGACCACATTAACACTTGGCGATCAGGTCTGATCTGCTTAATAATCTTACGTATTTGAGGCTCGAAGCCCATATCAAGCATACGATCGGCTTCATCCAATACCAAATATGTGCAGCGTCGTAAATTAGTTACGCCACGCTCCAGAAAATCAATCAATCGACCAGGAGTAGCTATAACGATTTCGACTCCTCGCTCCAAGTCCCGGGATTGGGGTTGCTTAGGAGCGCCTCCAAAAATGCATGTATTACGCACTTGAATTTGGGAGCCGAATTCGTTGGCTACTTGCTGGATTTGCTGAGCTAGTTCACGTGTGGGTGCTAGAATCAAAGCGATTGGACCGTCGCTATGCTCCAAACGTGGTTGATTATTAATATGAACCACGGCTGGCAAAACATAGGCTAAGGTTTTACCCGAACCAGTTTGAGCCACACCCACCATGTCTCTCCCACTAAGAGCGATTGGCCAACCTTGAGCTTGTATAGCAGTGGGCTTGGCAAACCCCAACTTCTTAATACCAGTCATCACATAGTCGGGAAAGCCACCCTCGTTAAATTCAAAACTAGGCATTGGAATGCTACTGCCTTTTAAAGTAATTTCATTGTTAGTTAGAAAGTTGTCAACTTCAGATTGCGAGCGATCTTTAACACTGGCACAAGGAGTATAGAAATTTTTTTTGAAGGGAGTCAAACTAATTTCCGACCAAATAATATTAGGAGTGTCATCATTTCTAAGAGAATTAGAGTCGTATGATTGACGTTCATTATCTCGACGATGATCCATCTGGGGTCGAGAATATGGAGTAGCTCTCTGATGAGACATATTATGGCCACGAACAGGACCTCCACGACCGCTGCCACCGCCGCCGTGCTGTTGACGGTCACGGAAGCCTCCACGATTCATTGAGCGATTATCCCCACGATTGTCAAACCTAAAACATAATTGAAAAAAAGTCTATATAAAATAAAGGCGACAAATAGGGCAGCACAGTTGTGCGAAATCACTTAATTGTATTGTATACATCCGAGTTTTCGAGCAAGCAATAATCTAGTCGAGCTTTTAGAAAACGGTGCCAAAGACGTATGACAATGGCAATGAAAATTTAATCTGACGTTGCGTACTGACATACACTTTTAGGTTATTTGAAGACGAGAGCATATTTTGCAAAGTTCCCATTTTTTGACAGTATTTGGTTCGCTTTCAGAGTTTTAGGGTTTAATTTCTCTATATAAAATATAGTCTTATAATCCTTAGCAAATTAAATGGCTTTTGTTGTTGGCTTTTTTTTATCGTTCCACTTCGACTAGAAATTTCTTTCTCAAACACCAGAAGTAATCGTTAATATTTATATTTATAGGGAACTTTTTAATATAATACGGAATTTATTTTTCTACGAAAGGTTTTAAATTTTGGTGCGGGTTTGCCCAACTAATACTATAGAAGCCACTGCCGCTTCATAGTGCAAGACTAGGGGCTTTTATTTTTAAAAAAAAGTCTATGACAGGCAAACAAAAAAACTACGACCTACAAAAATTCCTTATGTTTTAATGGATGTTTAAAGAACATGCTATATTTGGGTGAATCAATTCTTCCAATTTCTTCGTACATCAGCCTGTATGTGTGTGTAGATGTCTAGCATGAGTGACGCATCAAATTTTATAAGTATCGATTTTTCGTTTATAGGTTTTCTGTCCGACATTTTGTTTTTTAAATTTCATGTAGAGGTTGTAAAAAAAACTGCGGTTTGGCTTTGGACTTACAATTTTTAATAATTCTTTGCTATAATTATTTAAATATACGATTACTTACATTTTTTTAATATATTTAAAAGTTTTTAAATAGTTTTAATATTTTTGATAATATTTTTCTGCTTGAGCACAAAATTTTCACCAACTCTTACGTATGAAAAATTCCTGTATAATAAAATTCCATTTTAACAGAGATGCCATATTAACTCAAAAAATGAATAATTCACAAAAAGTTTCTTTCATTTGCCTTGTCTTCTTCTACTTTTTAAAAATGCTATAATATCGACCTTGTTGACCGATTTGTTCACAATTTCTTAAAAAAGTTATTTATCTCAAAAAAAGATGAAATGATTGTTTAAAAATGCTAAGAATAAAAAAATTGAAGACTAAAAGAAATTAATCAGTGCATAAATCTTAATATAACACCTTATCAACTTTGCATAGATAATTTTTAAATGGGACACTTTTAGTCAACAACCGCCCATTTGAAAGGTCTACCCTGAGAACCATTTGTGCGAGAGTTATGTACGGGTTTCTTTATTCAAAATTTATTTCGAAAAAATAATGGGAAAATAAGGGGCAAATTTGACGTTTGTTTGTTTAAAATCATAAAAACAATTAACAACATCGTACAAATGTAAATAAAAACAAAATTGTATAAAATTTTTGACAAAATGAAATCAAGTGAAATAATTTAATATAATTCATATAGTTTCATATTCTGATTTCTTAGAAAAACCTTGAATTGTGAACTTGAATTTTAATATGTTTTTTATTTTTATATTCATTTTATATAACATATTTTTGTATTAACGTATGAATTTATCTATAAAGAATGTCTAATGTTTTAAAATGAATTGCAAATCAATCCTAATTTGGTATTATATAAATAAAAGCCAACTTTTTAATTCTGGCCATTTTTTCACTGGAAAAGACATTTATTGAACAAAATTAATGATGGACAAGAATCAAAATATCTTCCATTATTTTCTACAACATTTTACTATATTTCTGGCAACATGGCGATATCGTGTCGGAAGAACTTGTATTGGTTTGGTAACGATCCAATCATCGACCAATTTTCTCACTTCTTCAACTTTGTGAAGCCGCGTGCCAACCATGCTATGCTGTATTGATCTGAATAAATGGAAATCCGAAGGCACTAAGTATGTTGAGTACGCTGGGTGTAGCAAAGCTGCCTATTCAAGCTGCAATAGGGTATTCTTAGCAATTTTTGCAACAAGTGGACAAAATCGCATTTTCAGTCAACTCCTGTGATAGCCATTGTAGCCGCTATTTCTGGTCTTTTTTGCAACAGTATGTCCTTCAATGGGTTCAATTTACGTCGGTAGACATCTGCAGACACAGCCGATTTCATTTAGTTTTATTAGCTCATAAGAAACTACGCCTTGCTGATCCCACCATATGCACAGCAAAACTTTATGGCCACGAATATTCCGCTTCGGAATCGATGTGGATGGTTTTCCTGAACTAACCTATGACTTTTTGCGCTTACGATTGTCGTAGTGGACCCACTTTCATTTTCAATATGGTATTCGTATTGCAGCTGTTCTATTAAATTAAAATACGTCATCGACTTTGAAAAATATGAAAGCTTAACTTATACTTTTGAAAAATGAGTTTATTGCTAACCTTTCTTTACATCACAATTCACACATCAATCCTTGTTTTTCACAATTCTCAAATGTATTTTCCTTTTTCGTTATTACCCCCTGATTGAGAATATGCCAAATATCTCATTAAACATCACACATTAATCAATTGAACAATTTCCAAGCCATGTCATTGCAAACATTCTAAATGTTACAAATACAAGGCAAAACTTGGCAGATTTTTCCAGAAAAATGCAAGCGTATACTTTTTTATTTGAAGTGAATTTTACTGAAGTAAACATGAGTCATTTTTGTTGGTAACCTTTTATCACTTTTCTGGTGAAAAAGTTTATGTCATAATTGTAGAACTGCTAGGATTTCTTGCCTAAAAAATGAACCAAGTAATTATCACAGCATTACTACACGTCTTCGGAGCACGAAACTACTGTACAGCAGACCGGAGAACATCCGGGATATATGATGAATGCAAAATGCAAAAACTTTCACTATCAAGTGGTCGATTGGAAAGCGACTCTTTTTCTATTGAGCGATTTTGAACGCTTTGCCCCAATAGCGCGCTCCAATCGCATTAGCTGCTGGCAGCAGAGGCTGGAGGCAATATGTTGAATTATGATAAACCCTCTTTCAATTTGATTAACCACAAACTGTTATTTTATGGACTTTGTTACCATTTCTGTAGCTTCAGCTATCTTGTCATGTTATCAATTTCTTCCGTTATAACTGCCCTGAATTGAAAAATAATCCTGCGGGGACTAAATGTCTCTTGATTCTTATGCAAAAAGCAGTTGCTATAAATGCCTTTTTGCTTGAGAATGTATTCGTTTAAACCATCGGAGTTAACATCACACACTGGTTGACTCTTTTTCTATATATATTTTTCCAATGTACTTTGAATGGAAGATGGACGCCTAGCTTTACGTTTAGTATAGTTTTACATCAATAGCATTAGTTACAACTTATATCTACGCTTCGAGAAAACTTCCCAACTGATCGAATTGTGGCAAATTTTCCATGTGGACATACCCCGTTGCTTGCTTGAAGTGTAATTGCCCCTTTTATACTAAAGGGACTTTAAAATATTAACAATATACGTCTTTATTGGGTCATGGTCATTGTGTAGTGAAGCTCCGAACGTTATACCAGTGATTTTTGAGGAAGGCGTTGTTAGCTATTGCATATTTATGACTTTATATCTCTAGTGCTAAAAGATAGCAGTCGGTGTTGAAATTTAATTTTATATTAAAGGCAAGGTAAAAACATTTCATGGCTAAATAGTCGCCTCAATGAGGGTTGATCAAGTGAAAAGCAAAAGAAGTGTCAGAAACACATACAAGTTCCAATAGAGTTTGTTTGCATCTCGGAACGTAACGCATAAGATAGAATAACGCAGTAGATAATATCGGAGCAGACAATTGCTTAGCATTAAGTTGCAAATCGACATTGAAGGTACAACGCAATATGAAATCCTCATGGGAAAGAGAGAACACATCCTTCGCTTCTGTGACTACTATGTAAGACCTCGCCTTCCTAAAGGGGACTTTTTGACTTCGTAGCTTTTTGGCTACGCCTCTGTTATACTTGACAAATAAACACAGTTTTTTTTTTATTTTTTTATTTAATATATTTATTTAATGAAGAAAGAGCAAACAGAAGGAAGGAGAACGTGTGTAAAATCTGCACGATATGGACAATAAACACAGCAAAATAAATTGAATTTGATAGCAAATTTATATACACGTGTATACGTATATTTACATATATATATGTTGACAGATATTTATAATACATTAGAAATCTTTATACATTTCGGGTTTAGATTTCTACTCATATCAGCGTTGAATTTCTCACTTTTTCGCTTTTTGTGGCAGTAATTAAGGCTATAACTCGATTAGTTGCAGGGATCTCTTTGAATGAAAACTGCTTCGACTACTGCCCTTTCTCCTCAAGTTTCTCAATCATTTCATATTTTCAAATTATCCATAACTTAACAAATTTGTTTTTGGGGTACAGCGTCTTTAATGCACAATTTGTTCCTGATAGTCCTTAATGGCATTTAACTTTCTCTCTTCTTTCTTTTTGTACACTGCACACGTGATAGCTTTCATTTTCCAGTTAATCCGGTTTTCGAAATTTTTATGATAAACATTAAGAATTCTTTCAGAAATCGATGAAGGGTTATCGTACAGGCTGAAGTGATATTATAAAGCATAGCGAATTACTTCAAAATTTTAGCTCATCTTCCAAACGCATTTACCTTCGCAGGTAAATAACAAATGACACAGTGTTCGTTTTTATTATCTATGGGCTCTCACCTTTCACGTATATAGTAAATATCAGGTTTTATATGGTTAGTATTGTTAGAGTTACTGCACTCTAGAACGATCTATGGAAAACACGCCACGAACTTCTCTTTGGACGCAATTTATTTTAAAAATTAATTTCGCTATAAAAATTCAAAAATGAGGTATGATACTAAATGTATCTTAGGAATTTTAAATATTCGTGCGTAAATATTATATTCATTCCAATTCGTTTTTGTCTTTTGTATTTTGTTTTTACGTTACGTTTCATTTCCGTATTACGCAAACAAAATATCGCGTATTAGGCAGCGGAATGATTACTCAGCTGTTAAGTGTGTGGATAGTTTTGTTATTCAAACGTAAGTAAGCAATTAAAGTATTACAGATCTTTTGGACTGAGTTATATATTATAACTGAATAGCATTAAATTTCTTAAAATGAATATAAGCAGTTTGGACAGTAGCTTGCAAGCCCACACCAAATTGGAAAAGGTACCTTCATCTGTTATTATCTTTGGTATATGGCAGACAAATGGTTCATATTTAAACATTGTTTGTTTACATTGTTAATCCATTCAATAGGAAACATCCAACTCTGTGCTACTTAAAGAAAGAGTCGAAAAATATCATGATTTATCTACACAAATGTCTGAAATACTTAAAGTATTCGAACAACGCTTGGGAAAGTTGGAGCAAAGCATATTGCCTGTCTATCAAGAAACTGAGCAGTTACAAAAACGGCAACAAAGTTGGTGAACTCGTTAAAATACCATATGAAGAATGAAAAGTTCAATTTTTTTTTATAGATCTGGAAGCAACTTTGCACTGTCTGGAAACCGTTTTAGCCCATTATGATGTATCACAGGACGTATGTAATTTGGTACATCAAGGTCCTAATGAAGGTAACGTTGGCGTTTTCTTGGAAGCTTTGGGCCGTTTACGTTCTGCTATGGAGTATTTTCTCCATCACAATTCCCAAAGTGTGGAATTGGAAAACGTCACAAGTCTTTTTAACACCGGTTGCGAAAGCCTTAATAATCACTACAGGATGCTTTTAAAAAAGAATGGCAGTGCTCTTAAGCCAGTAGAATTGCTAGATCTAATTTATATTGAGGATGATTCGTCTAGTGATGAGTTTACTTCATTTCGTCAATTATCTCAAAGTACTCGTGAGGAATTGTTTACTATCTCCCACTGGCTGGAGCAGAATTTGAGGTTTGAATATACTATGATTTATTCTACAGAGAGAGGGGAAGTGGTTCTACGTTCATTGCAACACTTAAAAGACCATCAAAAAAGCAATAGTTGGGGCAATGAAGCATTGGTGAGTACGTAATTGACTCGCAAACAGCGTTTCAGTAAATGCTCGTTCGTAATATATTTAGTGCTAAAAGTTATTTATGCAATAATCGAAGAGAATCGTAGTAGGTCGTCCGACTTATTAATCAGTTAATTGTTCGATAGCATACTGCGATCGATAATTTCCCATTTCTTCTTTGACGTTTCATCCTTTTATTCTTATGACGGCAATAAAATTACAGTTACTCTTAGTTGATAATTAACCGATCAGAAGCTAATTATTCCTATTATTCAGGTGCAGTTAATGCTGTGTTGCCTAGTTAAGATAGTCACCTAATCTGCGAAAAATACGTTGTTCTGAAGTAAACTGTGCTCAAAACCATAAAAACCATAAATAAATAATAAGAAAAAGAAAAAAGATGGAGGAATGTCGTACGCCTACCCTGCAGTGCTGTCACGAATTTAAGTTTAATAAGAGTCCCTTCAATTCATGCCTCCAGGAAGCACAAATTTTTAATCAAATGTGGTGTTCTACTCCTAAGGATATGAACATGAGTACTTTTGAAGCTCAGACATCTGTGATTAGCCCGTTGGAAGGGCTTAATAAATCAACATTTTCACTCAGGTTATTCCTACAGACGTCTTTACCGAGACACCATTAAACAAGCTAACGTTAGCATCTGTGCTTCTTTCAGCCCAAAGTTTTCGCCGGTTGCATCCACCAGCAATAATTTGAGTCCAGAATATGCCACTCATCAGAGCTTGATTAACAGTATTCTGAACAGTAATATAACGGTTCACTTGCTGCTTAAATATGTGGGCTTAGAAGCTTATGCTGATTATTTTGAAAAATGCGGTATCGATATCAATGATTTCATGAAATTAAAGCGCCATGATTTACAGAAATTGGGTATTATGGCAGAAGTTGATTGCGATCGCATTGAAAAGTTGCTTGAAGATTTAAATTTTAGTGGAAAGGAGGAAACTTAGGCTTTCAAATGAGAATAAGTTTTTAAATAAATTTTCCATCAGAGTTGCGATTTACGAAAATTGTGGTTTTTCTTTTGTTATTTTTAGGTTATGTGTTAAGTTAGCTAATTATGCATGTTAATAATGTTGTGTTGTACATTTTAAAACTTTAGAAATCACGCCATACGGGTCGACCTGAGGTCAAAAAGAATACGTCAGCACGTTTGCAACATATGTAAGCATTTTTAGTGAAAATGCGCTCCTAATTTAAATCTACTGGAATTACCTTATTTTAGTTTTGAACGCAAAGCAAATAAATTATATTTGAAAGCAACCCAGACCTTGGAGCAATCCACCGGTATATCGATTAAAAAAGCAACCTCGCATTCAGATCATTTGTCTTCTGAAGAGTTTGCTGATGGCGACCAAGAACTGGATAAGTATCTGGTCATGCTATTGGGATTGCAGCGGCTTTTGAATTGGGAAAGAGCCCTCATGCAAGAGATTATACCTAATTCAAAACATGCTGACGTCTTCGCCAAGCTTGCCTATAAGTCAATTGATATGGTTGTTAAAGATGCCGAAGCTATTACCAATCGTATCATGCGTTGTATTTCTCGTAAAGAATGGACATCAGCTTTGGGTATATTTTCAGCACTGAAAAGAGTAATATTATTACAGCCCGATATCGATCGCACCTATGACGTTCAACAGAGGGAGCAATTGACCAAGGTTTTGAATAAATTGCAATACACGGTACGCTAATCTGATCTCCAAAATACTATTTAGTAAATCATTTTTTTTTAGGGTGCTAAAGCCCTAGAGCATTTTCTCGATGTAGTGCGGGGGGAATCCAGTACTAATATAGTTGGCATGAGCTCAAGTACCTTGGGTTATGTGAATGTACCTAAAGACGCGACAGTCCACGAATTAACCTCAAATACCATATGGTTTATTGAACATTTATGTGATCACTACGATGTAATCGGCGCCATTTTGCAGCCGGATGTTTTATATTCGACTCAACTCGACACAATATTGATGAAGAAGTCATTACCCGAAGAGGATCGCAATAAGGCTTTATTGGCCATTTATATAAGTATAAAATAAATTTCAACTATTGGATGAGTTTTTAACAATTACATTAAAAATTATAGAAAAGGCGTTAGCAGAGCTGAATCTATCTATAATGAATAAATGCGAACAATACAATGATCAGGCTACAAAGCATTTGTTTCGTCTTAATAATATTAATTATATATTAAACTCTTTGATTACTTCAAACCTAATCGATATTGTTACGATGGCTGAGCCAGACTGCCGCAACAGTTATATTGAAACAATTAAAGAACTAAAATGTTCCTATCAGAAGACTTGGGCTAAAATGCTGGCAAACATTTCACCTCTTGAGGAGCTGCCAAAGCCGGCACAGGGCAAAGTAAAAGATAAAGACCGTAGCATATTGAAAGAACGCTTCCTGGTAAGTTTTACTGCTTTAAATTGAATGCATCAACCCAGCAACTAAGCTGCGATGAACTGTTTTGTAGACATTCAACAAGGACTTCGAAGAAGCTTGCAAAATTCAGCGCAGTATTTCCATACCCGATGTCACTTTGCGTCAGGGCATTAAACGTGACAATGAAGAGCATATACTGCCTAAATACAATGAGTTTTTCAAAATGTAAGCTTTAGAGAAATTTTTGCAAAAAAATTACATTCTAAAGAACATACTCGTCTCCCGTGTTTGTTTACTTTAAAGGTATGCTGCTGTGCAGTTTAGCAAAAATCCTGAGAAATATGTCAAGTATAAGCCGCATGAAATCAAAGCTATGCTTAGCAAATTATTTGATGATTCAGCTTGAGCTTAGCTTGAACAAGCTCCCTCAACTGCTGACATTGTTTATTTATTTATTTTTTATTATTGTTTAAAAGAAACTACACACAAATCTATATAAATAAATTTATATCTATATATATATAAATGTATGTATAACTTCTTTTTTTGGTTTTTTGTAGACGTTTGGAGAAAAAGCTCTTCTATACAGATTTATGTCTCCAGTAATATGACATAGAAGTCAAAGATTGAAAGCGTGTTTCCGAATGAGTGAAACTCCAAATCGAGGCAGGTAGTAATACATCAAGAGTGGGATGTTTCGTACTCCGGAGTAAAACAAGAATGAATTCAGTATGAGTGTAGTTAGAATGGTTACGAAATCCAGAAGGAAAACGCAAGCTTTGGCTGAGAGCGGTGAAAAACGAGACAGTGGATAGAGAAAAGAAATGAGATAAAGTTGGAGGGAGAAATCGGCGGTTTTGATGAAGGCAGTTAGCTCCTTCAGATGAGAGTAAGCGTGAGCACAAAAATATCAAATATATTGTTGTAGATACGAAAAAAGAAAATCAGTCTCATATTGTCCCATCTCTTGCATTTGAAAATGAGACTTTCTGCGGATTTTTGTATCAGGCATAGGTCGCAAATGTCACTGTCAAGTGCTCGGACCACTTTCAGATAGGATTTGCCATAGGTATGTCATGGTATGAGTCTGTAGAGGACTTTGATCTCCCAGTACGAGAAAAGAAAATCCGGTAGGGGTTTAAAGGACATGCATGGAAATGCTTTATAGAAAAGACGATCCTTCCTTTGGCGATGTTTATGTATTCCTTATTAAGTTCGCTGGTGATGGTATTTCATATTAAACATAAAGCTTCCTTCGGCGGGTGCTTCGCAGATGTAATTTGAACATCAAGTTGAGCTTGACATGCATAGAAGTCGGATTTTGCCCTAAGACAGAAACCGCAGTGACCAGGAACCTAGACAAGATGGCCTTGCTCAGCGAAGGGGTTGTTCAGTATGCCATGGATGTCACGGACATATGCGTTTACAGGGTCCTTCTTTTTAATGGGGAGCAGGGAACTTTTCTGCACCGCGAGAAATGTGGGCTGAGGGATGTTAACTTTAACCTTGGTTATTTTGTTATAATTCGATTCCGCAAGGATCTTATTGACCTTTCGATGAATATCTCTAACGTTAAGGAAGAGGGGAACTTCCACATTTTAAATGATGAGGAAGCCTTTTTATTAATTCAATCAGGATTGTAGCCGATGGAAATATTGCGCACAATGCCAAATGTTTCAGTGAAGGATCTGAAAATGTATGCTTTAAAAGTTCTTCTGTGCAAAGTCGTTGTTTAGAATAAAATGGTTTCCATTGGATGCCGAGTCAAAAAGGAGCTTGGCCTTGCCATTGCTGATCGTTTTCATCAATTTTAGACCGGTTAAATTAAAATTCTTAACACATGTGTAAAAAGCTAGATCGAAGGAGGTCAAGGCACGTTGATTCTCGGTATTCGAGCGAAAGCGTAGTTGTCACCCGACATATCAGGATTATGTAGATTCATCTCCAACTGTGGAGTTTGGATAACGGTTGTCGAATCAGTGGAAGAGATCATTCATCGCAGCTTGATGACTTCATTTAGCTTGGACGTGAAACTTTTTTGCTTGTGACACGAGATGAGGAAGGCTTACTTGTGTGTTGTGCTCACGTTAACCGAAAGCAAAAAAAACCGACTTGCCTGACTCTTGAGGGAGAAAAAACCTTGATTGACTAAGACGGAAAGAGCAGAGAGAAAAAACACGAAGATTAGCCCCACTGGGGATGCTGTGGAAGCAGAAAGCTTCTCAGTCAACACTTGCTTCAGACAGGCGTCTAAAGCCGCCCCAGCATATAGATCCGTTCCGTTGTTGAATCAGCAGCCAAATTCGTATCACACCAGTCACCCTGGAAGTTGGAAGCAGACCACGTTTGTGCTTATTTGCACCATAAAGTACGCTTTTCGTGGAATTAAGTTAACAATTTTTGAATTTTCAATTGTATAAGAAAAAATGTTGTTAGCGCGAACCAGGAAAACACGTGTTCTTTCCCCACGGGATTATCAGATTAAGTATGTATAGCTTAATGGCGAGCAGATTTCTTTCTTTGCTTACTATATAACATTTAATATCTAAGAAATAAATATTTTTTTATTATAAATATAAAAGGAATGAGTTTTCATTTTCCCCATAATCTTTCACTAATACAAAAAATTTGTTGATGGTGCACCAGGCCGACCCCAGTCCAGAATTCAAATGTTTGCTCAGACATGATCCGTTTTTTATACAACTGAATAAATCGATAATTGCTAATCAAAAATGAATCTCAAAATGTCGCCAGGAGGAGATCTTCTCAATGACGGCCGCAGTGCGTAAGAACAGACTTCACGCAGGCAGAAGCAGCAATGCCGGTGCAATGCAAGTTTAATTGCACGACGATGAACTATAGATCATTCTTAATGATGCTCGACGATGGCGGATTCATTGGCAATTGCTGCAAAGTTCTGTTTCTATGGGAAAGATGATTTTTTCTTCCAATAAAAAGAAAGAAAGAAGAAAAAGAAAAGTCTTAACAAAGTGAAGATCAATACGAACAAATCGATAATACCTTAAAGAATATTTTGCGCAAAAATCTCAAAACTGCTTAAGAATAATAAAAAAGAGTCCAAAGTGGAAGACGAGGAACAGCATGAAAAATCTCATTTTTAAAAAACAAATGCTAAGGTCTATGCAACAGGATCCAGACTTTGGGTCGCCGTAAAAAGATAGCCGACATGTTGGGTCGCAATTCTGTACGTTGGAGAATTAAGAGATAAAAGCGATCTTTCTATAGGAAAAATTTATGGATTAGTTTATGGAAAGCGATCTTTTGCTAGCGATGTTTGTTACACTTGGTAAGTCACGCAACGAAGTGTCTCACTTAGATGATGGGGTTTAAATTCCAGTAGTAAGTATTTGAATTTTCTATAATTTTAACTTATCATTATTGTTACTTTAATTTATTTAGACTGGAAAAATTAATTTTAAGACTGAAAGAAGAAAGCGGCGTGATATGTCAAAACATGGATGTGGTTATAAGCGCAGATGTTCTTATTTGTTATATTAAAAATTCCAAAAGAGGAAATTTTTCAAAGAAAGTGGCATCGTGGGAAATTTGCAGGTTCCACATTAAAATTTACGGTAAAATTGCAATAATCCGCATGAATCAATCGCAATCGGCTGCGATGGCCTTAGAAACCACTAGTGATTAGTTTACCCATTTCAAAGTAGTCGTGAAGAATTATTTACTATCTCCCACTGGCTGGACCAGAATTTGAGATTTGAATATGCTATCATTTATTCTGCGGAGAGAGGAAAACTAATTCTACGTTCGTTACTAAGTTCATCATTAAAAAACCATCAAAAAAGGAGTAGTTGGGGCAATGAACAATTGGTGAGTAGGCATCTGCTTTGCAAAGAGCGTTTTAGTAATATAATGGTACTAAACTTATTTATGCAATAATCGAAGAGAATCGTAGTAGGTCGTCCGACTTATTAATCAGTTAATTGTTCGATAGCATACTGCGATCGATAATTTCCCATTTCTTCTTTGACGTTTCATCCTTTTATTCTTATGACGGCAATAAAATTACAGTTACTCTTAGTTGATAATTAACCGATCAGAAGCTAATTATTCCTATTATTCAGGTGCAGTTAATGCTGTGTTGCCTAGTTAAGATAGTCACCTAATCTGCGAAAAATACGTTGTTCTGAAGTAAACTGTGCTCAAAACCATAAAAACCATAAATAAATAATAAGAAAAAGAAAAAAGATGGAGGAATGTCGTACGCCTACCCTGCAGTGCTGTCACGAATTTAAGTTTAATAAGAGTCCCTTCAATTCATGCCTCCAGGAAGCACAAATTTTTAATCAAATGTGGTGTTCTACTCCTAAGGATATGAACATGAGTACTTTTGAAGCTCAGACATCTGTGATTAGCCCGTTGGAAGGGCTTAATAAATCAACATTTTCACTCAGGTTATTCCTACAGACGTCTTTACCGAGACACCATTAAACAAGCTAACGTTAGCATCTGTGCTTCTTTCAGCCCAAAGTTTTCGCCGGTTGCATCCACCAGCAATAATTTGAGTCCAGAATATGCCACTCATCAGAGCTTGATTAACAGTATTCTGAACAGTAATATAACGGTTCACTTGCTGCTTAAATATGTGGGCTTAGAAGCTTATGCTGATTATTTTGAAAAATGCGGTATCGATATCAATGATTTCATGAAATTAAAGCGCCATGATTTACAGAAATTGGGTATTATGGCAGAAGTTGATTGCGATCGCATTGAAAAGTTGCTTGAAGATTTAAATTTTAGTGGAAAGGAGGAAACTTAGGCTTTCAAATGAGAATAAGTTTTTAAATAAATTTTCCATCAGAGTTGCGATTTACGAAAATTGTGGTTTTTCTTTTGTTATTTTTAGGTTATGTGTTAAGTTAGCTAATTATGCATGTTAATAATGTTGTGTTGTACATTTTAAAACTTTAGAAATCACGCCATACGGGTCGACCTGAGGTCAAAAAGAATACGTCAGCACGTTTGCAACATATGTAAGCATTTTTAGTGAAAATGCGCTCCTAATTTAAATCTACTGGAATTACCTTATTTTAGTTTTGAACGCAAAGCAAATAAATTATATTTGAAAGCAACCCAGACCTTGGAGCAATCCACCGGTATATCGATTAAAAAAGCAACCTCGCATTCAGATCATTTGTCTTCTGAAGAGTTTGCTGATGGCGACCAAGAACTGGATAAGTATCTGGTCATGCTATTGGGATTGCAGCGGCTTTTGAATTGGGAAAGAGCCCTTATGCAAGAGATTATACCCAATTCAAAACATGCTGACGGTCTCGCCAATGAAATCAAAGCTATGCTAAGTAAATTATTAAGCTTGAGCTTAACAAGCTCCCTCAACTGCTGACGTTGTTTATTTATTTATTTTTTATTATTGTTTAAAAGAAACTACACACAAATCTATATAAATAAATTTATATATGCGTAAATGTATGTATAACTTGATGGTGAGAAGATGTCTGTCTTTGCTTACTATATAACACTTAATATCTAAGAAATAAATATTTTTTTATTATAAATATAAAAGGAATGAGTTTTCATTTTCCCCATAATCTTTCACTAATACAAAAAATTTGTTGATGGTGCACCAGGCCGACCCCAGTCCAGAATTCAAATGTTTGCTCAGACATGATCCGTTTTTTATACAACTGAATAAATCGATAATTGCTAATCAAAAATGAATCTCAAAATGTCGCCAGGAGGAGATCTTCTCAATGACGGCCGCAGTGCGTAAGAACAGACTTCACGCAGGCAGAAGCAGCAATGCCGGTGCAATGCAAGTTTAATTGCACGACGATGAACTATAGATCATTCTTAATGATGCTCGACGATGGCGGATTCATTGGCAATTGCTGCAAAGTTCTGTTTCTATGGGAAAGATGATTTTTTCTTCCAATAAAAAGAAAGAAAGAAGAAAAAGAAAAGTCTTAACAAAGTGAAGATCAATACGAACAAATCGATAATACCTTAAAGAATATTTTGCGCAAAAATCTCAAAACTGCTTAAGAATAATAAAAAAGAGTCCAAAGTGGAAGACGAGGAACAGCATGAAAAATCTCATTTTTAAAAAACAAATGCTAAGGTCTATGCAACAGGATCCAGACTTTGGGTCGCCGTAAAAAGATAGCCGACATGTTGGGTCGCAATTCTGTACGTTGGAGAATTAAGAGATAAAAGCGATCTTTCTATAGGAAAAATTTATGGATTAGTTTATGGAAAGCGATCTTTTGCTAGCGATGCTTGTTACACTTGGTAAGTCACGCAACGAAGTGTCTCACTTAGATGATGGGGTTTAAATTCCAGTAGTAAGTATTTGAATTTTCTATAATTTTAACTTATCATTATTGTTACTTTAATTTATTTAGACTGGAAAAATTAATTTTAAGACTGAAAGAAGAAAGCGGCGTGATATGTCAAAACATGGATGTGGTTATAAGCGCAGATGTTCTTATTTGTTATATTAAAAATTCCAAAAGAGGAAATTTTTCAAAGAAAGTGGCATCGTGGGAAATTTGCAGGTTCCACATTAAAATTTACGGTAAAATTGCAATAATCCGCATGAATCAATCGCAATCGGCTGCGATGGCCTTAGAAACCACTAGTGATTAGTTTACCCATTTCAAAGTAGTCGTGAAGAATTATTTACTATCTCCCACTGGCTGGACCAGAATTTGAGATTTGAATATGCTATCATTTATTCTGCGGAGAGAGGAAAACTAATTCTACGTTCGTTACTAAGTTCATCATTAAAAAACCATCAAAAAAGGAGTAGTTGGGGCAATGAACAATTGGTGAGTAGGCATCTGCTTTGCAAAGAGCGTTTTAGTAATATAATGGTACTAAACTTATTTATGCAATAATCGAAGAGAATCGTAGTAGGTCGTCCGACTTATTAATCAGTTAATTGTTCGATAGCATACTGCGATCGATAATTTCCCATTTCTTCTTTGACGTTTCATCCTTTTATTCTTATGACGGCAATAAAATTACAGTTACTCTTAGTTGATAATTAACCGATCAGAAGCTAATTATTCCTATTATTCAGGTGCAGTTAATGCTGTGTTGCCTAGTTAAGATAGTCACCTAATCTGCGAAAAATACGTTGTTCTGAAGTAAACTGTGCTCAAAACCATAAAAACCATAAATAAATAATAAGAAAAAGAAAAAAGATGGAGGAATGTCGTACGCCTACCCTGCAGTGCTGTCACGAATTTAAGTTTAATAAGAGTCCCTTCAATTCATGCCTCCAGGAAGCACAAATTTTTAATCAAATGTGGTGTTCTACTCCTAAGGATATGAACATGAGTACTTTTGAAGCTCAGACATCTGTGATTAGCCCGTTGGAAGGGCTTAATAAATCAACATTTTCACTCAGGTTATTCCTACAGACGTCTTTACCGAGACACCATTAAACAAGCTAACGTTAGCATCTGTGCTTCTTTCAGCCCAAAGTTTTCGCCGGTTGCATCCACCAGCAATAATTTGAGTCCAGAATATGCCACTCATCAGAGCTTGATTAACAGTATTCTGAACAGTAATATAACGGTTCACTTGCTGCTTAAATATGTGGGCTTAGAAGCTTATGCTGATTATTTTGAAAAATGCGGTATCGATATCAATGATTTCATGAAATTAAAGCGCCATGATTTACAGAAATTGGGTATTATGGCAGAAGTTGATTGCGATCGCATTGAAAAGTTGCTTGAAGATTTAAATTTTAGTGGAAAGGAGGAAACTTAGGCTTTCAAATGAGAATAAGTTTTTAAATAAATTTTCCATCAGAGTTGCGATTTACGAAAATTGTGGTTTTTCTTTTGTTATTTTTAGGTTATGTGTTAAGTTAGCTAATTATGCATGTTAATAATGTTGTGTTGTACATTTTAAAACTTTAGAAATCACGCCATACGGGTCGACCTGAGGTCAAAAAGAATACGTCAGCACGTTTGCAACATATGTAAGCATTTTTAGTGAAAATGCGCTCCTAATTTAAATCTACTGGAATTACCTTATTTTAGTTTTGAACGCAAAGCAAATAAATTATATTTGAAAGCAACCCAGACCTTGGAGCAATCCACCGGTATATCGATTAAAAAAGCAACCTCGCATTCAGATCATTTGTCTTCTGAAGAGTTTGCTGATGGCGACCAAGAACTGGATAAGTATCTGGTCATGCTATTGGGATTGCAGCGGCTTTTGAATTGGGAAAGAGCCCTTATGCAAGAGATTATACCCAATTCAAAACATGCTGACGGTCTCGCCAATGAAATCAAAGCTATGCTAAGTAAATTATTAAGCTTGAGCTTAACAAGCTCCCTCAACTGCTGACGTTGTTTATTTATTTATTTTTTATTATTGTTTAAAAGAAACTACACACAAATCTATATAAATAAATTTATATATGCGTAAATGTATGTATAACTTGATGGTGAGAAGATGTCTGTCTTTGCTTACTATATAACACTTAATATCTAAGAAATAAATATTTTTTTATTATAAATATAAAAGGAATGAGTTTTCATTTTCCCCATAATCTTTCACTAATACAAAAAATTTGTTGACGGTGCATCAGGCCGACCGCAGGCTCCATAATATTGTATAGTTATAGTGCTATTTGTGCGGCAGTTTTCTATTTCCAATAAGCATTCGTTCGAATATGTCATATTGTCACTGCCGCATATCGGCTCATAGTCTGGTGGACATATCCGCGCACAACCCTTGTATTGTACGTTACTTAAACATCGTTTCAGCGGGACAACAAACACATGTTTACCACAGTTCTCCTTGCGCATATGACACTCGGACTTATAGAATTTGTTATCGGAACCGCATACAAAATTCGGCGGTTGTGCATCGCAGTCTGTTTCGCAAAATTCTGTTAAGAGACAGTTTTTCAAAGAAACTGGCACCACACGAAAATTGCACGTTCGACGTTTAAATTCGCACATTGATCCATAAGTATTGCCGTCGGAGCCGCAAATGGGTCCACTCTCAATATCCAAGCGAGTGCAACGCTCTCCGCAATCTTTAAGGGATGTTTTTAGATCGGTACAAGATCCCACATGGGCCAAGTTGACACCTCTCCTATTTCCGAAAAATTACCGATAAATTACGGGTCGATTGCTGCCATGCTCTTATATTACGAAATTGCGGGATATATACTTACAAGCAAGTAGCATGAGCCAATTCGCATTCGTTGTTATACGTTTTTGCATCCGTGCCGCACAATTTATCATTTCTCTTCGAGGAGAATATGGATCCAAATAAGTTATTAAAATCTTTGCATGAAGGCAATTGTTTGCATCTAGTCAGACGAGTCTTACATTTATCCATGCTCATCTTTTGTATGGACTTACGTTGGGGTCTGTCAGAGAATTAATTTGCTGATCAATATTATTTCAAGGTCTATTTTCTATTTTCTATTATTGTTTATTTACCCGCAATTAAGCATTTTTAACTCACATAACGACGAATAAATGTTACCATCACTTCCGCATACATAGACCTCTCCATCGTTCTTTAAACATTCGGTGGGGCAACCTTCAACCTGGCTACCATGACGTTCCTGAGCCATACAGAACGACAGAGGTACTTCGAATACGTGCTTGCCGCAATTTGATGATCGCATCTTACAGGGACTAGCATACAGGCGGCCATCGGATCCGCATGTCGGTCTGGCGACACGCCAACATGATTCGCGACACATCCGAGTGGATTGGCAATGTTTACGACTAGTTTTAACTACTCCTTGTCCACAGGTATGCAGTTTCATTTCGCAGGTGGAATTATACACATTACCGTCGGACGCACAAACAGGACCATCCTTGGGAGCGCTGTTACAATCCACCGGACAAGATTCACGGATTGCACTGGTATTACTGCAAGGGCCCACATGAGACATTTTAACGGCTGCCAAGCCAATGCGACAAGCCTGCACGCGCAGCATACATCTAAGAAGATCGTATAGAAAAATGAAGTAAAGATTTTATTTAAAATTTTTCACTTACCGATTTAAATAAGTACGACCATCTGTACCGCAAACAGGATCTTTTTCGGTGGAGCAGCGATGTTTACAATCCGATCCACGGGCTCTTTCACAACCATTTTTAATATCCTAAATAAAATTTCAAAATGTATTGGTATTCGAAGTTAACGATTATCTGAACATATCATTATGTCATCACCTTAATGGCTCCACTGCGCGAACAAGTTTTCTTTTTCATATCACATAGATTGGCGTAAATGAAACCATCTGACCCACACACCGGCTCTGCGCCAACCGTTAAGCTTGGCGGACAAGATCTGGGACAATTCGAAATGCTGGCACGATTTTGTCTTGGTGGCAACATAAAATTCAATTCCTCATTAAACAGTGAAGCGGTTGCATCATTTTGTAAATTAATTCCTAATTCATCTGTGACATCATCCGACCATGTGGTAGTTGTCTCTAATAATTCCATATTTGTTCCATTGCTAACGTATGGCAATTCTTGCTCACTGCGACTAAAGCGTACCATTGAACCTTGCGCAGGTAACTTTATAATTTTAATGGGTGAATCGGTTACTAAAAACAAGAATACATAATAAATAATATGATAAGAGGGCAACTGCGCAAAAGCACTTTACTTAACTTAACCTATAATTCTGTTTACAAACGCTTCTTAAAAGAAACTTTAAGAGGGACTTCGCTTCCAACACACATATCTAATGTTGTATTTTTTGACATTCCCTCGCAGGCTCAAAGCAAGAAAAACATTCAACAGTAGGGGTTTAAAAGAGGGACAGTTAGGTGCAATAAAGAAACGCATTTCTTCCATTTAACTTGCATTTGGATTATATTTGGGATTTTAATACCAAGTAATTCTACCCCTACTTATGAGTTGTAAACATTTCAATTTATCTAATGCTACCTACCACGCGTCCGGGCTATCGTATCATTTTTACGTTAGCTCTAGCAAAATATGATGATGCAATCGGCGATTGCTAACGTAATACATAAAAAAACAGACTGCATGTAATGATGTAAGCGCGAGCTTTGTTGCAAGAGGCCAAGTAGGTCGTCTTTCTCATAGAAGTCGTCCATCCATGTCATTTTAAGTCTTTGCTGACTGATTCTCTTCCTTCGTCCTGGTAGATAGAGGTCAAGTGTTAAACAGACGAATGACTAACCATAGGTTTGCTTAACCCTATTTAAAACTGTTCTCATTTTTTGACGTCGTATATGTCAAGTTTTTGACTTAATTTTTTCGCTTTTCTTTTCATTTCATTCATTTTGTCCATTAATCAATATATTTTTTTTATTTATTATTATTTTGCGATTTTTTTGTTGTTTTGTTTTAAAGCAATCAAAAAAAGTTTAATTTTAATTCTAATCGCAGCAAAGCTTTTCAATAATTGAACAACTGTGCCGATTCCACCGCGTTTAAGAATTGTTACATAAAGATATTTCTTAAAAATTGTCATCAAATTTTCAATTTTCATATTTACATACAGTTGGGACTTTCCATTTTTGGGAATTATAGTTTTTTGGGTCTTTTTTTTGCTTTTTACACAAAGTAACATCCATTTGGTGCGGACGTATGTGATAAGCAGAAGCGGTTGAGATAAACCCACCTTTTATTATACCGATCGATTCAGAATCATTTTTTCAATCGATCTAAGCCTGTCTGTCCGTCTATCCGTTTGATGTCTGTCCATGTATATTTGTGTCGCAATTTTTGAGATATTTTAATTAAATTAGCTACAGTGACGTGTTTTGACCCAAGGACGAACGCTATTGAAAATGGTTCGGAACAGTCCAATTTTTCGACCACTTACCCACCCATATAACGGCCTATTCTGAAAAATCGTTATATGGAAAAAAATTTTAATTTTGAAAATTTCTCGGCAAAAGTGGGTAAGTAACAGTATTTCGACGTTCTAAGTTGGACTTCTGGCTGGGGTAATTTTTGAACCCCGTCTCATGTCGCGAAAACTGAAGATCAGATGACAAAAAGGTATATTTTCAGTGCGTCACGGATGAAAATTACATCATAATAGTAGTTTATCATAAAAAAATTAACTGTACAAAATTTGGACCATCTGGGCCTATTTTTTGGATCCTACTGTGAAAAGAATTTTTCCGAAAATTGATTCTTCATAGAGCAGAAAAGTCCGCGTTTTAATATGTGGTGATGGATGGATGGATTGACCCATAATATTATAATAATTTCATATAAAAATGAACTCTACAAAGTTTTGACCATCCATTGACTATTTTCGATCCTGCCATATATAAAAATTAAATTTGTATTATATCAGTTTGTGTTTTGAGCCCGCTTTCGCAGAACTATGCACATGAAAAATACAACTGTATATATAAACAAGATATGTTATTTTTGTGTGCTATAATAAAAATAAGAATTGCGATAGACAATGGTGTAGGGTGTAGGGTATTTAAAGATTGGTCTTGCCTGACTATATGGCTTTACTTGTTTTTTTTTTTTTTTTTTTTTTTTTTTTTTTTAAGTTCAATGGTTATATGCGATAGAATACCAATTAGAATCGAGTTAGTCCACAACTAGCAAACGGTTGTAAGGATGATATTTTATTTATTTATTTTTTTTTAATATCACCAATCGCTCAGGGGATGTCCTCTGTTCGTGCAACGCGATGACTGTCAGAAAGATGAGAGGAAAGAATCAGAAATAGGAAAGTGATGGTCCCAGCTTAGTGAGTGTGTGCTCAGTCGATAAATATTGTCCGAGTGAGCCGACCGACTGAGAACTCACTCAAAGAAAACTAACGCACTTGACTTGACGCACACATTCGGGTTCGCGGGTTCAACCATTTTCATGTAGGTTTTTGTAAGAAGAGCGTCTGTCCATTTATTAGCCTGTAAAGCATTTTAATTTCGCGGCTTTTAAAGACGACCTTTCAAACTGGTTTAAAGGCGGGATGGACGTTTGGACGGTTTGGGTATTACACAAGAGACAATCATTTATTAGCAGCTACAATTTCTTTATACGTATTATTTATCAAAGCGCCCCTTACAGTATATGTACCTGTGCAGATTTTCGTTGTTTTAGTTAAAACCTCTTATTCAAATCTGTACAGATTTTGCTTTTAAAACGCATCTTCTACAATATCATGAAAGCGTGTATTACGTGTTAACACGGATTTTAAGATCATAAGATCATAATTTGAAGAGCGGAGCGGCAGACATGAGTAAATTGAATCATATCTCTGGACAGATTTTTTTCAAATGTATACCTTCTGGAGGGGAACGCTATGGATATTTCAAAGTAAAAATCATTATATACATCGGTGTTTTTATATATTCGCTGGATACTGGATATAGTATCCAGTACGTATACTATTGTTCGCTTCGATTAATTCCTTGAACTATAGCATGAAATTTGCAACTATTTTGTCATGAACATGAACGGAGCAGCAATTCGTGCTTTTATGTGGGGATTTAAATATGTAAGAAATCTGCACAATGTAGCTAAACTAACAATCCAAATGTATGGTATGGTACTGAGGTAGAAAAAGAAAACTAATTCAACGAAATCTGTGAAACAACTAAAAGTGAAAGTTATGTTTGTCTTTACATATAGTATATATATATATATATATATATATATATATATATATATATATATATATATATTAATTCCCTCTTTCTATGTCTGACTGCCATCACTCTTATGGAGCATTTTCAACATTTTTTTTCATTTCATTTCATGGTGCAATGTGTAGCTACAGCAACATCAACATGAGCACAAGCAGCAGCAGCAGTAGCAGCAGCAGCAGCAGCAGCAGCAGCATAAGTATCAGCACTAGTGGTAGTAGTAAAAACAAGAACAACTTTAATAGACAAGCATGAGTTTATGGCTTTTACCATGTTATGTGGGTTACAGTACAGTTTCCAGCAGCTATCATCTTCCAATCTTTATTAACATTAACAACAACAGCGATCGTTAAAACAACAAACAACAAACAACAAAGCAGTACATCATTGAAATTCAGGGTTTCAATTTCCTAAGAAAATCTTTAACCAGACGATGTGAAGAAAAACTTTCGTTGCTTTGCACATATTTTCACTGACCGACAGAAACACATACGAGTATATGCCATAATTATATATGCACAGCATTACCAAGTTATGCTATATATAAATTATATTAGTTTTTAAAAATTATTTATATTATATTTATTATAAATAAGAAAGACAGATAGACGGACAGGTGTACACACATATATATGAATAATATATGTGTATATATATATGTAAATGATTCGCACTCATTAACATCTGGAATACTTATATGCACACAAATCTGGGCGTGTATGCAAAAATTCTTTCAATTACAATTATTAACCAACAAATTGAAATAATTATTGCGTTAACACTTGATAATCAGCAGCCATCAAGAATGGCCAGCGCACAGCGCACAGCGCAAAGCAATAACACATTTTCACTTCCCCCGGTAATAAATATATATATATATATATATGCATATATGCATGAGTGCATGTACATAATATTTGCAATTAGATGTTCTATCCTAGTCTGTCTGCATGTTGCGATGTTCGCAGTACAACAGCAACAGCAGCAACAACAACAACAACAACAGCAACAACAGCAACAACAGCAACAACAGCAACAGCAGCAACAACAATAATAATAATAATGTGTAATGTTTTAAAGCAATTTGTTCGCTTACATTCATTTATTCTTTTTCTTTTCTCATGTTGTTGCGGTTGTTGTTCTTCTCTTCTAGTTAAACGCATTCCAATACCAGCTGCTCTCGTTATACGTACATGCATATGCATATATGCATATATGCATATATGCATATATATGTGTGCATGCATATATGTGTATGGATGTAATAACGTATGGGTAGTATGGATATGTTTACCATGAATGTGTAGATCTACGATTATAAGCGTTTAAGTTGATGCCAAGAGCCATTTAATTGATGCTTGTGTCATGCTTACATGCTCCGTTAATATGTTGAAAATATTGACGAGTAGAACATTTATAAATTAATGACATGGTGTAAAGATGCTTCTGACGGTGTACGTGACGATATATGAGAAGCAATTACAGGTGTGAATTATTTATTATTGCTTCAAACTTGAAAAACAAATAACGAATTACTTTAAATACTTATTAAGGCATTTTCGTTGACGGACGACTTGTTTAAGCCAACCTTTATTTTTTTTTAATAATTTGATTGAGATTTCTTCGATTCGTCCTTCTCGGTGTTGCAAGAATACGGACAAAATAAATATATATATAATCGATGATGGGCGGGGGCAAAAAGGGGAATGTTGCGATCAAATAGGCGAATGTCGATAATAACGTATCGCAATATATTTTCCGCACCGCCAAATTTTATGGCTCCGATATGTGTTCGACAAATTCGACGCCCTTAAATGATAATTAAATCGCGGTAATCTATGTAAATGTGAAATTAACTTTATAGTTATGTTATATGTAGCGAATGATGGGTGTGAAGAAGAAATTTTTTCAATCAATTCTTGTAAATTTTGAAATTCAAAATTTCAAAATAATTCTACACAAGTGGCCCACTACCCACCTTCAGCACCTCCATCATCTTACAGTTAGTTAGTTACTCATAGAATGGCTTTTCAAAATAAAGCAGTCTATGGAAATGGTTGAAAAACTGATCCGATTCGAAATGTTTTCAATAGCGTCTGTCCTTGGGCCAAGGACGATACAAGAAAACACGACGGACGGACACATGAGCATGTGGACAGATAGGCCTAGAATCACTACCACAATGGATGGGTATAAATGACGATAGGTCCTATCTCAAGTCTTTCTGCGCCTTGCACATATCTGCACAAACTTAAGCCTTAATTAGTGGAGTAAATTCAAAAGTTAAGGTTACAAGACCTGTGCCTGGTTTAATGAAGACCGCGAAATTCCCATTAAGTGACGCTAACAAAGCCTTAATATTCAAATTTCTGTTAAAACCTATAGTGTTCTAGGCAGCTCCCGTTTGCAGCCATCTCGTAAGCAGATAAAAAATTTCAAAATAATTGCCAAATGAAAGCATTGAAAATAATATGTTTCGTGGTATAATTCTTGGTTTGGATATCTTGACAGTAGCTGGGAAACTTGATATCATCAAAATATTTAACTTTATTAAAGCGACTGAACTAACCGTCTAGTGTATCTTCAAGAAAACAGAAATAAACAACGAGTTGCCTCAGTTGTTAATGCTGATCGCAGTTTTAGTCCCGGAATTTATGTCTTCGAAATAAATTAATTATAATACGAAGCGAAAGAATTAGAGTCGGGCTAGAGTGACTACTACTACTATTACTTATCTTGTATAAGTCGAATGTCTGTCCATGAATATATATGTTGAAGCTGTAGGTCGCAATTTTTAAGTTATTTTAATGAGGATTTGAATGCTATTGAGAATGGTTTGGATCGATCCACTTTTTCGACCACTCCCCATATAACGCCCTATTCTGAAAAGTCGTTGTATATGGAACAAATTGCAATTATCAAAATTTCTGAAGTTATAGCATTTTGTAATATTCTGAATTGGTATGAAAATTTTGGACTTCTGGCTGGGACAATTTTTGAAACTGCTCTCATGTAACGAAAACTGAAGTTCATATGACGCAAAGGTCTAATTTTCAATCCTTCATTATGAAAATCAGATAATAAATGTAATTTAATATAAGAAAAATTCTCTGTGCTAAATTTGGACCATCTCGGCCCATTTTGTGGATCTAACCCCATATACAGATTTTGACGAAAACTGATTCTTTGCAGGATAGAAAAGTCTAACTTAACTTAATCCTTTACATGGAAAAAAGTTGCAATTTTCAAAGTTCCCCGACAAAATGCGCTCTCTAATAATGTGTACACGTTGAAAATGAATATGAAAAATTTGGTTCGGCTCTGGCGATTTTTTTAACCCCTAAGAAAACGAAAGCTTTATATGGTAAAAAAGATTTACTTTTCAATATTTTATGGTGAAAATTGCTTCATAAGAGTAAATTCATAAATAAAAAAACCTTTACCGAATTTGGACTACGTAGGTCTTTTTTAGTTGATACGATCGCATATAGGGTTTAAAAAAGGTTTAAATTCGCTTTGTTATAGTATTTGGAAATTTTAAATTGACATTGAAATTGAAAAATGTGTTACTGAATGTGTGAGCTGAACGCTCTCACATGTAACCTTTCCTACGCAAACCGAATCTTTATAAACTAAAAAGTTATAATTTTGAATATTTCATGAGGAAAGTGAGTTCATAACAGTAAATTGACATAGAAATCAAACTTGCGAACGAATTTGGACCACGTAGATGTACTTTTTGGATTCCACCGCATATAAGGTTGAATCCAATACGACGCGGCCTATGATGGAAAGTAT
The DNA here is from genome assembly GCA_000688735.1 of Glossina austeni. Classification (NCBI taxonomy): domain Eukaryota; kingdom Metazoa; phylum Arthropoda; class Insecta; order Diptera; family Glossinidae; genus Glossina; species Glossina austeni. Next base: position 2,610,720 of record KK502410.1, on the reverse strand, counting down.
GCCTTCGCATGGAAATAATGTGTAACGTTTATTATTATTATTGTATTATTACCAAAACGAGTGTACTGCGTTGGGCGATTGGTATTAGGTATCTAGTAGTCGGGCTTGCCTCGACTATACTGTTCTTACTTCATTTTCATTTTTTATTTATACATATTTCTTCATATATTCCTTATGTATGTATGTATGTCGCATATAAATACATATATATATATATTTATATATATTGGAGACACTACATCGCGACAATAATCGCAATCGTTTATTAGAAGATTTATAAAGCAGAAAAGTACGTATATGAAAAATGCAAGCTTTTACTATACCGACAGATACGGTTCAGGGTAATTTTCGCAATCAGTTCAAGTCATCCGTCCGTCCGTCTGTCTGTCGGCATAATATCAGCCCATGTATTTTTGTGATCAATCAGTTTAAGCCGTCCGCCCGTCCGTATATCGGATTGATCTCTATGCATATATTTTTGTGTTCAATCTGCAGATCGAAATTTTTTAAGAAATTTTGGTGTGTTGAGTTGTTTTGTCCGTAATCCGAACCCTATCGAAAATCGATTGGATCGAACCATTTCTACGATCAATCCCCATATAACGCCTTATTTTTAAAAAAGCCGTTATATTTAAAAAAAAAAAAAAAATTCCAATTCTCAAAAGTTGTTAGGAAAATTCGCTATGTAAGAATATTTCGGCCTACTAACTAGTTGCGAAGATTTGGATTTGGTTTTAAGCTTTGGCTTTTACGCGACGGTTCCTAAGAAAAAAGAAGCTTTCACAAAGCGGTCTAATTTTTATTTATTCCCTTTAGTAGAGTAGTTTGACATAAAAATTAATTGCACAAAACTTGTCGTCTATTTTTTGTAGTCCAGCCCGTATAAGATTTCTTATGAAAAGTTAATATGAGTAAAAGATTTATTTTTTAATATTTGTGACACAAAATTGATCTATAATTTGACAAAGAAATCAAAGTTGGATCCCGAGAGAGCCAATTTTTTGACATGTAACTAATAAACTGACTTTAATGAAAGATAAGCCTTTTCAAGACTGCAAAACAGTCAAATTTTGAATAATTTATAATGAAAATTGATCCATAATAGTATCTTGAGATAAAAATAATTCGACCATTGATTTATTTTCTAGGCCGCACTCTGTTTCAGAGTCTAATTAATGAATGGTATGAAAGTTTGATTTTTTCTATTTTCTCAACTATGTAAACGTGAAATAAGAATTTGGCCATAGATGGCTCTAACACTACATGTAGAAGACATTAACGTCTGAGGTTTTGTTTCTTTTATAGGTCGAACATATTGGAATTATAAGCAGTTGTAATGCCATCATAAACCGCAATGCAAAAATTCTTTTTCTAATAACGAAAATCATGAGTTTGGCATTCGCAGCAAAGCTTTTCCCAGTCTAAGTTCTGTCTGCGGGCGTGTCCTTTGAGTGATTTCGCCAACAAGGCCATAAAAACTTTCAACTTCAAGGTTTCAAGACCCAATTTGAACCGGATATCTTAATTTTCGCGAACAGGAGAGTATTTGCCACAAAAATCCACAGAGATAGACAAACGCAAAAACAGACACGCCTCATTTTTCATATTAATCAAGAATATATATTCTATTCTATACAGGATCTCTGATACTTCCTTTCGGGTGTTGTAAACGTTTCGAGAAAACATGGGGACATGCGAACGATGAGAGCTTCGGTGCTAAATATAAACGGGGCAGCACAAGATTATTTTTTCTGGTGATATCCGTCGATTCCATTCATTCATAAACTCTAGCTAGGGAAATGCTAGCTTATGCGGCTTATATCACCAAACTCGAATCCTTCCGATCACCACGTGCTTGCATCCATGGGATAAACACTTGCTCAGCAGTGCTCCACTCTTTAGGAAAATATACGAAAATATGCGCAACAGATTTCTTGGCGCGGCATCAACAAAATGCGCAGCTTCAGATCGACAATACTTTGGATGAAATAGTTTTTTATTTTGTGTTTTTTATACAAAATTTCCGAGTTTATATGAACCAAGCTGGTATAGCGAAAATAGGTTTGTTTGAACAGACAATTAATTTTGCTCACTATGGAGCGACCCAGTTCATCTTCTGAACCGGTATCCATATAAGGGCCCAATGTGGAATTTTTTTTTTTTTTTGGTTTATCGCGCAAATAAATGAAGGGGTATATTAAGTGACATAGCGTAGAGTATTTAATGGTCAGCTTTGCTCAACCACCATATTTTATCTTGTTTTTCGTTAACTTGATGAGAGTAAAATTAATTTTTCTTAAATTAATAACATTATCCGCCCGAGTGGCCGAGTAAGCAAGAGTCTCGGCTAGCAACTCCATGATCGTGGGTTTAAATCTCAAATGTGGCAGAGTTTTTAATAAATCCGAAAGCCTTAGATGATGCTAGTGCTTGAAGGCTTTAGCTTTTTGAATTTATTATTATAATAATAATAATAATAATAATAAATTAGTAACAACACGGTAGCATTTTGGTCGGTTTCGTTTCTTCTCAATGGTTATCTTCTTTGACACATCATGCAATGAAGTCGTTTGCTCTTTACAGCTTTCAATGAAATTGTTACCTGATCTAATTGAAGTGGACACATAACAAAATCGAACAAAGTCGTATTTAAAAGCTAGGTGTACATGGCCGGGTGTATCTGTGTATGCGAAGAATTCATGCATCAGTGATTGTCTGCACTATATATAAAAATTTGTGCTTGCAATTGCTTAAATTATGTTAAACTTTTTATATCCAATATTAAGGGTTGGCATTGTGTCAAAACGCTTGCAAAATCGGCCACGCCCACGTAATATTTTTACATATATTCGTCATAATGTATCTCGTTACCACGTGAACTTTTTTTTTTCATTCGATCAATCGTTGAGCAGATGTCCTCTTGTGCATCGCGGTGACGGTGAAGAAGTGAGAAAAACGAAGGAGATAGAGAGTTGATGGGCACAGTTTAGTGAATGTGTATTGGAACAGCCGATAAGCCGACTAAATGTTCGTTACAGCTACAACCAAACTAAGAACTCCGCACATATCGTAAGTTTTAAGCCACAAACAATAATTTGATATATAGAAGCGATTCTTACCTACTCGGCTACTTATGCGGACAAAGTAAATGCTTACCTTTCAGGGCAAATCTTATTCTTAATATTCCATATATTGGATATTGGGATTTGAAGCCACGTGGTCCAAATTTCTTCACATATTTTTTCCATAAAATGTTTAAAATTAGATTCTGTTGTCATAGAAAGCCCTTTATATTGAGCAAAGGTCTAAAAATGGATCTACGCAAATAGATATTCGATATAGATATAGACGTCATTATAAAATTTTAAAAATGTTCAAGGATTGGCTCCATTCGATTCAAATTTTCCACATTTATTGTGCAAGACAAAATACTATTTCTTGCCGGGAAATATTCTGGACAAATAGGGAGGGCTCGAATCGATCAGTGTAATAACGACGAACGGGCTTATCTTAAGTTCTTCTCGGTGTTGCATACATCCACACGAACCGGATAGACGCAGTATCGTAAGTAGTGTAGAGCATAAAAAAAATTATTTTTTTTTCGCGATATATTTTGTAAATCTCTTAACAAATATTTATTTGTGTTTATTCTCAAGATGAAGTTTGCAATTTGTATTTATTCCTAGCTGTATATGTGTTTATGCATAAAAGCATATAAAGAGAAAAAATCGTCTTTTGACGATCGCCTCTACTAAATATTAACCTAATAAGTATGAGCAAACGCTGCCATGTGAAGATGGTCACGTATACATATGTATGTATATATATATATATATATGTTCATGCCTAATAATCTTGCTTTATATTTTGCCAAGTCATGATGATCGCCATGTGTTTGATGTTTGCATTGTTTGAATCCAATCAAATGGTGAACGTGTATTTCCATAAACCGTTATGTGTGGCTTTCGCGTCTCTTTCTCTTTGCCAGAGGTTAATGTAATAAAACATTTTTTTTGTTTTTTTGTTTTTGTGAAAATCAATTTTTTAATGACAAATGACGGGCAAATGACGATTTAACAAAAAACTGTAATTAAATCGTGCACTCACTACACGTCTTCTTACAAGAAAGCGAAAAATAGTTATCTGCTCTTAAGCTTAAACTGGCAAATATTTAAACAGTGTGACCGTGTGAAACAAAAAAAAAAAAAAAAAATTTATTTCACTTTATTATCAGAATCATCAAAATGATTAGAGGCCATCTAGACCATGCAGGCCGTTGTTAGCTATTGGATAAAAGAAAATTGAAAGCTAAATAAGTTTTGCAAATTGTACCCAATATAAGGATTAAAAGAAGATTTTTATATGTTTGTTGCGTTCGCAGATAGCAGAGCTGATCAAGTTTGTGTACTATTGATTAGTGTCAGTGAAAGAGTCGTAAAAGAGTTAACCAAGAATCGATCGGTCATAAGGAGAAGATTACAGATACAATAAATAAAAATTATTGCTCCGTGTTGTTGATTCATATTTCATTAAACCCGAGACCTCTGCTTAACACCCCCCCTCCCCATCTGCCGCACCATAAACAACATGAATTGATACTCATAGCCTTTTTGCTCAAAATCTTTTATAGATTGATGACCGGGCGCCCTTTTACTGAGTGCACTCACTTCCAACACGAATGTGATTCGTTCCGTTTTTTCCTTTTATAAAATTAAATTATTAAAAATGAAATGAATTGACAACAATTGGCAATCAACTCAACTTGACATCAGCAAATACAACAACAACAAAAAAAAAACAAATTAAACCATTTTCGATTAATTTAACTAAGAAAAAAAGATGTTCGAAGTTATCAGTTACAGTAAGTATTTCATCATTTCACTTTTTTTATTTTTTATTATTATTATTATTGTTGCTATTGTACACGGTATTATATTCATATGTGCGATTATGCTTCTTTTTTTTTTTTCTTCTTTTTTTTGCTGAATTTTGAATGAGGAAGAATTCATTTGTTTTAAAGATTTTTTGCCCTCTTTTGAAGAAATTAAAATATAAGTGCGATCAGAGATTCTTTGTGGACACTCTTATGTATAGGTGTATGCATACAAATATATATATATATATATATACTTATAGACATAATAAGAGAAAAATACCGGAGGTAATCACTTTTCAAGAGGTATGTATGTAAAAGCTTACCTGCTGAATCGGTGTTTTGGCCGAGGGCCAACATAAGGCAAAGTACCATTACTAAGGATGGCGGTTGGTGGATTTGCCTCAATTGCGCTTTCGTCCAAGACGAAATTCTTTTGGTTAAAGTGAAGCATTTAATTACAGTTGCTGGTAACATTTTCACTTGGTCCGCCTGCCGTTCGGCGCTTTCGCTCGTTAACAAATCAAGAGAACAATAAAAGAAAATGCAATTTTTTTTTGTATTCTTATGTTTACTGTCGTTTCGTTGCGATAACGCTCTAGTAAAAATCGTTGTTGCTGCTATTGTTGTTATTATTCTTGATCTAGGCAGTATGGTCGTTACTATTGTTGTTCGTTCTTAGTTCACAAATGCCAGCAGAATGTTTGACGTTTAAAGGAAAAACAAAAAAAACAAAAAAAAACAACAACAATAACAAGAAATGCTCTGAGAAGTATGTTATAATAATGATAATGATGAGGACGATGATGATGATGATGATGATGTTGATGATGATGTTGATGATAATGACGAAGTTCAAATTATTTTGTACTTGTTGTACTCGTCACTCGTCACAACAAGTCGTCGTATACTATGTCAATGAGCTGAGTTGGCTTAGAATGGAGTGAATCAAGCATCAAACCATTGCATGGAAGTAATTAAAATCGCAAAAATTATTATGACCAGTCAACCAGAGACAGACAGCTATAATAGTAGTAAGGTGAACACACACTCGCTTAAGCATTCACCATCCACATATATATATATATATATATATATATATATATATGTATATATATATTTGTGCACAAGCAAAATCTATTCAACTGTGTGTGTATGGCGTTGTTCTTTTCTTTCTTCCTTCTAATTTTTATTATTATTATTATTATTATTATTATTATTATTATTATTATTATTATAATTGTTATTGTTATAATTGTTGTTGTTTGTCAGCTTTTGTAAGTTGTTCCTCAATGACACTTAAGACACTTAAATTAACGGTCTTCTAAATTTTTTGCAGTTTTGCACATAAACAAACGCACGCATCAATGCAAATTTTCCAGACTTGTCTGCTTTCAATAGATTGCGAATGTGAATGCAAATGCGAAACGCATGCATGCATGCATGCAGGCATATGTGTGTGTGTATGTATTGAAATATGAAATGTAGCACGTATGCACGAGCGTCAAAATAACGCACTAGTTTAAATTGTTTCTAAGTACGCCCGGGTGGGGGGGGGGGGGGGGGGGGGGGGGGGGGGGGGGGGGGGG